>WAAD01013272.1:0-24763 GCA_013389945.1 Fregata magnificens | reverse complement strand
CGGCCTGGCGGTCGTTCCACAGCTGTGGCGTGGGAGGAGAGGAGGGGAGGGGGGCGGCGACGTGTGATGGCAGCCGTGCCACAGCGGAGCTCACGCCTCGGGGGCCCTCGGCAAAGCGACCAGGAGGCGTTACTCTGAGAGCCTTCGTGGTTTCCAGTCAGCCCGGGCTTCGGGGGCCTCACCCGCCAACCGGCAAAATGGAGGGTGGACAGGACGGGCGGGCAGCGTGCCGTGGGGCTCCCCGAGCGTAGAGAGGCGCCAGCCCTTAGGCCTGGTGTCGTGACGGAGAGCGGAGGCCGGGCCTTGGGGAGACTGCACGCCAGGTGTGCCCCTGCCACCAGCCCCCTTCCCACACGTGTGTTTTGCTTGCTTTGTATGACGGATTTCACAAGTTTGTTATACCCAGGTACAGAGGTGTCTGCGATGTAAGTGGTTTGTCAGCACACATTCTTTGTCCTTGAGACTTCCTTAAGATGCTTATATTAAGCATATGTTTCGCTCCTTGCCTTGCCAAACTGCTATGAGTTTCTTACAGACAGGCCACAGTCAGATTGCAGTTTTATTGTTCATGCCAGGAATATATACCGTTCACCTGGAAATAAACTTCCACCACCTTCCCCATTTCTGATAACCTCTCTCAGCGTCAGAAATCAGTGTTTCACACATCTAGGTGAAAGTAAATGCCAGCAGTAAAAATGCTTGTAGCGTTTCCCACTGTTGCTGGTACCATTCCTGCTACATTTTCTTCAAAGAAAAGGTGCATGTAGATACAGTCAGGATCAGAAGATATCAGCCACCACGTCTATAAGATCACTGTTTTCTAAATCAGCAAAGTGACCAAAAATACACGTCCAAGTTTTATTAGAACAATAAAACCACTTAAGTAAACCAAACTACTTGTGTTCTCTAAAGGAACTAAGCACCATGTGTCTATATATGAGAAAGTCTGAGGAAAGAGTTTCATGCACAGGCCAAAAATCTGATGAATTCACACGGCAGGAAATATTCAGCAAGCTGAAAGCCACATCTGTGATCATTCTTGGTTGGTAAAGGCGAGCTATGACTGATTATATCCCCTTCTGACTTTGCTGACAGTCCATCTCTGGAGGGAAGCCTTCCTCCCACTTAACATCACGCTGCCCTCCAACCATCTCTGTAATTAACTTGCCTGAATGCAGCAGACCTCCCTAACTACCACTTGGCGTAACATCCCATAATGCTGAGCAGCTTACCAAGAAGCTAGGAAAAAAACAACCTCTGATATATTTGCCCATGCTGTAGACTGTTTTCTTACTGATTTCAGCCTAGAAATGGAGGGGAAACACAGTTAGTTGGGCTGATGGACAGTATCTTGTACTCCTTGGGGGTTTAACCGTCTTAGTTATTTTTATGGTCTCCAATATTGTAGTATCCGAGAGAACCACAACCTTTGACTTCCATATCCGCACAGTACCAGAGTGAGATGAGGGAATTTTTATAATTGCAATTTAATAGACAAAGTTCACACTGTCAGGGTTATGCTTGTATCTGTTTAAGGGGGACTATTCTCTGTAAATATTACGTTTTTGCAAGCTGTTGTTGCTCTTGTCAGGAGAGCTAATAAAACTGACTGGCGGGCAGAGCTCAGCCTCTTTGAGCTATTGCCTGCTAACGCCTTCCCATCTTCTATTTCTGTCTCTTTTCTTGTGCCTGCCCTAACCCGCTTTCCATTCCCTGCTATTAGGGATCATGGAATACTACATACACAGTGTTCGGCTTAGTTCTATTTTACCCTGGTTTTCTGTAGAGATGTGGTACATATGATCATATTGCCTGCCTGTGCATATATGGTTTTAGGTCTATGACCTCTGTGCTAAAAATCTTTTAACTCATTGATCCATTTCTCGTTTGGGTCCCTATAGATGCTGCAACTACAGAAAAGGCTTCTTTTGTCTTAGCCGTCAAAGTCAAACAACCAACAGACACAAACCTGTAGGAAACTAAACTGCAGTAGTTTTAATGCGCATGGAATTGTCAATTTAAAAATATCTGTTAGGAGAAATGGTTGCAGCCGAGGTGCCTAAAGATCAACAGTGTGAGACAACCCCTGCCTCTATATGTCATTCATGATTTATAATATCATTGTTACAATTTTAGCAGTGGCTTGCTGCGACCAGCATAGAAATAAGAACCAGTTGAAGTTAAATAAGTAAGATTCAGGTCACAGAGCTTTTAGACTGAGGGGAAATGGTATGCCAGCTTGGTTTTCAGGTGACAGGAACTAGTAATGAATTTGTTGCCAAAGTTCTGTAGGTAGGTGAAAATATCCATTCTTCCCTCCAGCAAGCCTGGCTCATAATCTTACAGGTAGTGAAAATGAGAAGAAGGGAAGGAAAAGAAGTCTTGCAGGCTGAATGATTGCTTTGTTAGTGTTTTTTTATATTCTAATATTATAAACCCATGTGTAGTCAAAATGGATGGTTACATCGAAGCGCCAAGACCTTGCTCACCAATAATCATCCTTTTAGTAGCTAAAATAAACCTTCTCTCTTATGACTCAGAGACAAACGCTGTGTTGGGTAACGACTTGAGGAGACATCTGGCGGGTTGGAAGTGAGGAAGGCCACTGTGTGCTTTCACTTCAGACTTTTTAAAGCATAGAAGTCACCCCTTGACTGCAGTGCAGTGTCATTAGCTTTGAGGACTGTGTGGTCTCATGGGCTAGACAGCTGGGAAGTGCACTAGAAGTAAGCTGACCAGCTCCTTCTGCCACATGGGACCTTGGTGCAGGAGACAGGTTATAAAACACTGAGTTACAAACCTTGCTGCGGAGGAGTGGGAAATAGAAGCTAATTGCATTTACATGCAGGTGAAGAGGTTTTCTGAGATGAGAGGATAGGAGATTCACACCATCTGACAAACACCCCCATAGTACGTGCACTCACATCACTTCCCTGATCACCTAATTATAATGCTCACACCGTGCTCTCAGAAATAACTTGATCTTCCATTTTTAGCAGAATTGAGATATGTTTGGTTTGATTGATTTAAAATAATCTCTTGATGTCCTAATGAGCAAAATCTTATATATGCCTTAAATATTGTAAAATGTCATCTCCCCTTTAGAGCAAACAAAGTGCAGAATGAGATACTGTCTGAGCCACACAACAGCTCAGTACCTCTGCTCATACAGAATTATGTAATGCTTTATTCATGTTTTTGCAGGGACTTCTGTGAAATGCTTACTGATGGTAATCACTGTACACACACACTGCATTTTACCTCCAAATTCAAAAGTGTTAGTAGGAAAAATTGATTATGTGCCACCACTTATTAAAAATAAAACCAACACCCATGTCTATTGTAGTTCATTTACCCTTCATTTGCACTAGGAAGCTCAAGCTTTGAAATGCCCTCTGGATATTTATCAGGGTTTATTGAAGAGAAAATACACTTGGAAAAAAACCAAGTTCACTTCCATTGATTCATTTTTTGTCCATGATTCATTTCTTAGACTTTTGGATGTTTCATTCGCTTTGCATTCCAAATGTGTACTGTTAACTATTATTAATGATGTATTTGTATTGCTGTGTTGTGTGGAGGCCCTAATCAAAACTGGGGTCCCGCTGTGCTGGATGATATGCCAAACTCAGATTACAGTACATGCTCTAGAGAATTTACAAATTAACTGGAAGGTGTGATCATGCAAGGTACAGAAAGTCTCCTGCAAACCAGTGAAAAAACTGGATATGCGTAATTTTTGGTGAGAGTTGGGGTCAAGCCACATGTTGCAGAAGGTACCTCTGGGTGCCTACTACAGAAATAATGTCAGCTGCCTTACTCAGAGAACGCGATTCTGTTTTGCAGTTAGCAACACCTTTTTATTCATGACCATCTGAAGTGTGACTTTCTAACATTACAGATCAAATCCTTAAAGTCCAATTTATCCTGACTTTTATGGCACTGGACAGTAAATCATGGCTAAAGAAAAGCTTAGAATATGCTAAAGTATTATCTGTTTATTGGTAACTAATCCACAATAACTGAATCCTCAAGGGCTGAAAAATGGATTGAAGACTGATGATTATTACGCTAAACAGGCTTCATTTTTATCAGCGATAATGATGCGATTCTGCAAATATATAGATCTGGACTATTACTAGCTCTTTAATTTTATTCTTTGTCTTTCTTACTATCTGATCTTTTCTTGCTACCTAAGCCTGCTTTAAAATTTTGTAGAAGAAGGGTATTCACCATACTCATGTACACACTGCTCTTTATATGCCATCAAAGACTAGACTGAAGTTACTATGCAAGCCACAATAATTGGATTTCTATAATCAGTGATGGCAGAGCAAGAGATGCACTTCCTTGCATGAAATAGGTGGTGTGGAAGCACAGCAATGACAGCAACATGCTCCTTCTGCCCTGATTTTGCTCGTTCCTTGAGTCACCTGATCTTCACGCAGAGACGAGGAAAGCCCTGGGTTCTGGCAAGAGAACAAACGAAGGGAGGTGAGGGCAGAGGATTTTGTTTGCTGCTAGCAGGAGAGAAGGAGGCTGCCCTGGGACAGCTGTTGTTGGGACTGCCATGTAACTAGCTGCCTGTCTGTGATGAAGCAAATTCCCCATTAGCACACGTTGGGGAAAGCTAAGGGGCACACAGCCCCTTATGGCAAATGGCACGAATGGCACAAATGGTGAATATGATGAAGTGAAATAGTTGCATCCAGCAGGAACAAAGTGGAAACCATTACCTGGAGGGAGGTCTTCAATAGGCCCTGCCCAAGGCAGGTCACAGAAAATATGCATACATCAGGGGCCTTTGAAGAAGCATGAGGAAAAGAAGCGACGTTAGACTCCCATGTTAAGGTGGGGGGGCCTGGGGACAGACATCTGTTTGTGGGACAACCCAACACCTCAAGAAATGAAGAAATGAAGGTGGTGATGTATGCCAGGAGGTTAAACCTTACAAAACTAACTGCCTCTGAAGTCCGTGGGCTGACAATGCTGGGCAGCCCATGGCCATTACATTTAGACAAACTTACATTGGGAGACACAATTAAGATCTCAAATTTAAGCACACAGAATTAATTGTTTCGCCTGTGTGACCTTTATGTAGCTAACTTGTGCCCATGTATGGGAAAAATCTCCAAGGCATATCCTAAAAGCAATATTACCTCCTTGTAAATCAAATGTCATTTGGATTAACCTTTTGTTGGGTCCTTAAAAGGGTTTTGTTATGTGTACATTTTGTTTGTTGTTACTGATGGTACTGTGTCACTAATGCTTTTGGTGAGGGTGTAACCACCCGCCCTGTGGCTGCATTCCTTGGTAAATGCTCTTTGTAGTTTGTCAGTGTAGAGGAAGATGCCAAAACCACTGCTGAGGATGGCAATTGCTTGCTTTGGCTGTGGATACCTGCACTGCTGGTCTTTTCCTACTTAGTACTTTTCTGCTTAGTACTTTATCAAACTATCCCTTTTTTTTTCCACAGGACCCATTTCTGTGAGTGATGTGCACAATGTAAGATGGTCGCTGAATGAGCAGTTACTCAATATATTGATCTCTCCTCACAGTTCAGTATGGCACTATGCCTACTTTGCTGCACACTTCAACCTCTGTCTTAAATGCAGAGTTATTAACTTCCTAATGCCCTTTCTGTGGCATCTGAATGCTTCACAAACACTGATGAATTTTCAAAACCTAGTTGTTATACCCACCCTGTAGATTACAATATGAGGCACAGAATTATTCAGGTGGAGAATCTGCTTGTTTTGGGGGCTCAGTTAGGGTACACGGGCTCTTACGGGTACTTACCAGTACTGTAGCACTTGCTGTGTTCAGTGTGCATGTTTCCTGTTCAGTTCAGTTGCAGCTGTGAATCTGCCCTTTTGCAAATTTGGCACCAGGATTTCAAGTCAAGCAGTCAGAACATGAAGAGCAAACAGCTGACCACAACTTATGAAAAGTTTAAGTGATCAGCTGATTATTACATTGTAATTCTTTGGCAGACGCAAGGTTGGATTCCCAGGAGAGCACTTAGCTATGAGACAGTCCTTTTTCATCCTGGAATTGCTTGCCTTATGCCATCTGCACCTTCCAAGTTCTGCAACATGCTGAGCAAAGGTCAACATATGGACAAAATTTTTTTTTTTAATGTACCTCCCTGATTTATACCCGGAACAGATCCATCCTGTAAGTTATCTATCTGGTTAGACCCTGCTACGACTCAGTTGGATCTGGATGTCATAAAGTGCAGTTACTGATATTAAAAATAGTTATTCATTGGAACCTAGATACAGCTTTTGAAGTGACATAGCATCAGCTGAATTCATAGCACTGACTGGAATTTGTCTATGTGCTTAATGTATGGATAAACTAATTAACTGATTAGGAAGTTCATGCTAGAAAGATGATGGTAGATGATCAGTGGGAGAATACATGATACAATATACAAGAACTGATGACATGCATATAAAGCCTGTTCTTTGTATTCAAGTTGCTGAACTGGTAATCCTCCTGAGATGTTGCTTGATCAACTGTGGATGAATCTTGCAAAGTTGTTACTGCTACTTGTTCTACTGCCTTAATAAAGAAACCTGGATGATGAAGCTGTTGTCAAGCTGAGTAGTGTCTGGACAAGACTGAGTGAGTCTGGTTTCTGAAAGAGCTAAGGTTAGAAACAAATTGAAGCAATCAATCATTGTCAGTGAAAGAGCAATGCTAACAACACCTTCAGATGCTGAAAGTTTTTGGAGTGCCAAGTGAGAGCAGCAGGCAGAGTAGCCAGCAGTCAGAGGGAGAAGCAACCTGGAAAGAAGCAGTCAGCACGATGGAGATCTCCTAACCTCCCTAAAGAGAGCTGAGCACTGTAAAGGATTGCTCTCAATCAGCAAAATTTTCCTAGTGTCAAATCTAAATCTCCCTTACAGCAATTTAAGTTCACTACTTCTTGTCCTGTCAACAGCAGACACAGGGAACAGATTATTCTCTTAAGTCTTTGCAACTACTTTTATATGACAAGTCTGGAAGACAAGGACCTTATCCCCCACTTCTCTTTTTAGACTAAATTCCAATTTCTTCAGTGTTTTCCTGTGGATGTGTTTTGTAGTTCTGGATCATTCTCACACTTCTTTGTTGTCTTTGTGATTAGTTCACATCTTTCTTGAAGTACAGGTCCCGAACTGGAAGCCAAATTGCAGCACAGGTTTTACCAGTAGCATGTACTGTAGGGGACTGCTTCAAATACTTCACAGACGATGCTTTTGTGTGTATCTCCCAATACATGCACCTTTTTCTCCAGCAGTGTAATGCTGACCCAGGTTTAATTTGTCATTTAGTGCATCTCTGACATTGTCTTCTGCAATGATTGAGTAAGCCAATTTTTTATCTTATGTTTTGTGCCAGCGGTTATCCTGGGTGCAGAATATTCTGTCCTTTGTTATTTGTCTAAATTTCTCCTTGTTTATGCTGAATTGCCTGTGACTGAGACAAGTTGGCTTCTTGTTACACGCATCTCCTGTTCTTTCTTCACTTTGGGTTACCTGCAACTGTGCCATTCACGTTTTTTCTAAGGAAGCACCAATTTGCTGAGACTCCTTTTCCCCTTGGGCATATTTTCCTTAGGATCTGTGAGTTTATTGAAGTTCATAGAAAGCAGAGTTCATGATCTTTATTTTACTGTTCTTCTTCATCCCCTTCATGAAAACGAGGAACACTGTTATTTCATAGTCTGAGCTACCTTTCCTCTCTACATTCTCAACCAGTTCCTCCCTACTGCTTGCAATCAAATGGAAAGTGAGCTCCCTTCTAGCTGTATTCTGAATAAACACATCACCAACACCTTCTAAGAGTTTGCTGGACAATCTGTTCTGTATCTTTTTTGCCTGATATAAGTGCAGATGGCAAAGTCTCCATTATTTCCAAATCTGGAGCTTTGGCTGATTCTGCTAGCTGCTCTCAAACAGCCTTGTCTGCATGATCTGCTCTGTTTAGTGTCCGTGTGATACCACCCTTGTGCATTTCCTTCTTTATCATTATCTATATGTTAATATTATGGTAACATGGATTATCCCACTCTCAGTTGTGCAAATTCAGTTGTAATTGGGTTATTTGTATTTAAGATTCCCAGCATTTCTTGTTCCTGTGTTTCTTGCATTAATATACGTATATCTGAGATGTTCAGGGAATTGACTCACTGTTCTTCACATCCTTCTTATGACCCTTATGAACACAAAGTAAAGATACGATCCCCCTTCTTTACAAGGTGGACTGGACATCTGCCCAGTAATTTGTAGAACAGTGTTTCAGTGCTCAGAGAACCCAAGTCCTTCTGCTGCTACCATTTATGCAGACAAGTGCTCATTTCCAAGATGTGTCTCTCACTTTCTTGCCCTTAATTCATAACTGGAAGAAGAAAAAAGTGTACAAGCTGAATCTCCTGCTGCCTCACCCTCGCTCTTTGCACCTTGCAGTTGCTTCTGATCCCTTCAGGCTTTCTCCTAGCAGTATCCTTGGCACTTACACGGATGAAGAACATGAGGAAATAATCAGTGAACTGGCGGGGCTTCCTCATTTCTTCCCAGGAGTTTGAATGCACTTCTCTTGCAACAGCAGAGCAGAGTATTGTATGGGTCTGCCCAGTTCAGGAGAGGTTGATGCCACTTTTTGTTTCCTCTGTGGAGGTGGTGTGTCTTAGGTCTTTTGAGCAATGTGGCTTCCTTCCTTCACCCTCAGTGCTAAATCCTTGCTTGCTGCCTGGACCCTGGCTCTTTGACTTCAAAAGCAGCTGACTTCTTGGAAGAGCAGCTTATTCGCCCCCAACTGCTGTTGCTTCTGCAGACTACTCCAGCTGGCCAGCTTTCCTTCTCTGCATACTGACCTTAATAAAGAGTTTGAGAAGCAAAGTAAGTTAATTAGAAGCTCCTGTCCTAAGGTACTCTCAGACTATGCACAAAGACCAAAATCCTGGAAAGGAAGAAGCTATGAAGCCTTGACTGAGGATTTTTTGCCTGAGAAGGCCCCTGACTGAGAGGTGCATGGGAGACCAGAGTTGGCTGTACCGCAGCTGGGACTGACCAATGTTTTGCTTCCTGATGGTAGTGGTGCTGATCGTGCCAGGGAGATCTGCAATTCCACACTGAGCCACAAGGCATTTCAGAGATAAATGAAATGTTAGTAACAGGTTTTGGTTAATAATTAACAGTTAATTAAAGCCTATGACTCCTATTATGAGATCCAAGATGACGTTAAGAGTGTTAACAAAGTTTCCTCTTAGGAGAGAAAAAGGAGGAAAAGTGGATAGAAAATCACACAAATATTGACACTCAGATTCTGATGAGTCTTTTAAATATGAAGGTAAGATCTGAGAAGGTCATGTATGAACTTTTATACACTGTAGTGGGGTCCTATTATTTTCACAGGATAACTGCTGGGGATGGGGGACTGTTCCCCCAAGTCATCACAACTGAGGATTAGAATTTGCTGCACCAGCCCGCCATATATATAGAATGAGTAGTATGCATATATCCTATGCAAAGCATTCAAGCTACCAGAAGGAGTTACAGCAATTACCCAAATGAGATGGTTGCCCTGGAAGCCCCTTTTAAGTAGAAGTAGGTTTAAGCTCTGTTAGATGTAGTTCTATGTTGACTGACGATCCAGGGTCTTTGGATGCAGAGTATAGGTACAGAACTTAATAGATAAAGTCAACTCTGAATGCAATAAACTGAAATAGATAGAACATCACAGTGGTTTAAATTAATAATTTGTTGAAAATCTGGTTTTGCTTATGTTTCAAGCTTTTGACTCTGCCTCCCCTTTTGCCTTTGAAGTTAACATTCATTGTACACTGATCTTTGTTTTCTCCCAAGCACTTTCATCCTCTGCCCCAGGCCATCTCATGTACATGGGAGGAGATCTGTGCAAAAGGCTTTTTTAAAATCCCTCCTCAAAATTAACTTCTGCTATGAATCTTATGAGCAATGGTATGCTGCTACCGCTTGCTGTGCTGTAGGAGTGTTGATCTGCTTGAGGGGAGGAAGACTCTACAGAGGGATCTGGATAGGCTGGATAGATGGGCGAAAGCCAACTGTATGAGATTCAACAAGGCTAAGTGTGGGGTCCTACACTTTGGTCACAACAACCCCATGCAACACTACAGGCTTGGGGAAGAGTGGCTGGAAAGCTGCCCGGCAGAAAAGGACCTGGGGGTGCTGGTTGACAGCTCGCTGAATATGAGCCCGCAGTGTGCCCAGGTGGCCAAGGTGGCCAACAGCATCCTGGCTTGTATCAGGAATAGTGTGACCAGCAGGAGTAGGGAAGTGATCGTGCCCCTGTACTCGGCACTGGTGAGGCCGCACCTTGAATACTGTGTTCAGTTTTGGGCCCCTCACTACAAGAAAGACACTGAGGTGCTGGAGCGTGTCCAAAGAAGGGCAACAAAGCTGGTGAAGGGTTTAGAGAACAAGTCTTACAAGGAGCAGCTGAGAGAACTGGGGTTGTTTAGCCTGGAGAAAAGGAGGCTGAGGGGAGACCTTATCGCTCTCTACAACTACCTGAAAGGAGGTTGTAGCAAGGTGGGGGTCGGTCTTTTCTCCCAAGTAACAAGCGATAGGACGAGAGGAAATGGCCCCAAGTTGTGCCAGGGGAGGTTTAGATTGGACACTGGGAAAAATTTCTTCACGGAAAGGGTTGTCAAGCATTGGAACAGGCTGCCCAGAGAGGTGGTGGAGTCACCATCCCTGGAGGCATTCAAAAGACGTGTAGATGTGGTGTTTAGGGACGTGGTTTAGTGGTGGACTTGGCAGTGCTAGGTTAATGGTTGGACTTGATGATCTTAGAGGTCTTTTCCAACCTTAATGATTCTAGATGGCATTTGTCTTGTTACTCCTTGCTTTTCTCACCACACGTACATTTATTTTTTGCTCAAGCTCTGCCATTTAAAAATAAAGGAGCCTGATGTGCCAGAAGGTGTTACTTTGGTAAGACCAGCTTTGCCTCTGTAGACCTCTGCCGCTGCCTGGGGATGTGAAAGAAGCAGCTGCTTGTGAAAGTGGTGTTTCAGGGTAAAGATAGGCCTCTGAGGCATTGTTGGGGCAGTGACTCCACCAATTCCTTTTACGATATTGAGGGACAAAAATGAATTGATGTCAGATCCTGATAATTTCCCCCCTTGGTGTCTGATTCTTTCTGTACTTCACTTTCTGAAGCGTTGTTTTATTTGGCCTGTTTAGACTGTAGTGTAGCTCATGCAGTAGCTTGTATGTAGATATATGGATAATCTTGTGGCATAACATCTATTGGCAGTCCATACCCTGCTGAATTAAACCTGTGCTCTGGAGAGACCAATGCAGGATTAGGCTCTGCGAGCAAAAGTCTTTTCGCACAGCAGTGGAGCTAGTGCAGCCTAGCTGTTACATCCACACATCACTGCTTGGGAATATTAACCTGACTCCAAGAGTAGTACAGATGTTTAGCACGGTGTTGGGCATTTCCAGAGCTAACATCACCTCTACCATCTCAGGAATGTCTGCATTTCTTTGCTGCACACCAGAGACATGCCCTTAGATTCCTACAGGCAGAATTCACTTTCAGTCTGTAATTCTCTGTGAGCAGACTTGGGACATAAAAACAAGCGTTGCAGGCGGAAGACAAAGATGTCAAAGACCACCCACTGAAACAAATCACCTGGCTCTGGACTGGGCCCCAGGATGACATCATCCTCCAGAGTTAAACATGGCAATTACTTTGTGATGCCTACCCACAACAGAAGAAAAAGCCAAAAGGTTATGTGTTCTTGGGATCTGATGAAAAAAGAAACAATAAGTGCGGTGATTTTAAAAGTAGGCACAGTGCATTTGTCCAAATTGGACGAATCAGGGTACTAAGACTTGCTTGCTTTTGAAAGAATGCCTCCAGCTAATGACTACCAGCCATTGGGATCAGTTTTGTGTCTTGTCCAAAATACAATGTGTTGAACAATCATACCATGGGCTGTCTCCTCCCTCCGTCTGGGTTGGCCCACTGCCACTGTCTTCACTTGTACAGTGCCAGCTCATACCAGCTGGGACTCTAGACTATCATTTGCTCATTCATCAGATTCCAAGGGAAAAATATAAATAGTACTTAGCTCTCTTACTGCTCCCTATAGAAAAACTAAGGAGTCTCATCTTCATTTAAACAGAAGGGAGAAGTCAAATATTGTTAAAGTCTTGAAATTTTGGTGTTTCAAGTAAAAGCGCAAAAAGCTGATGTTGTCCCGCTAAAATTGATAGGAACATTATCACTGACTGGTGGATGTAGGATGAATCCCCAACCTGAAATAAAGGCCCTTTATGAAAGTAGAATAGTTTTCAGAGGGATTCAGCATTTTGTTGCTTCTACCAATGTTAGCAATATATTGATTATTTTTGTGATTGTAAATACATGCAGCAGGCAGTTTGGGTCCTTACCATATACAGAAACATCTTTTGAAAGAACTTGCAAAATGTTCAGCCTTTCTCAAAAGCAGTTGCTTTGTACTGGAACAGCTGTGGCCAGAAACAGAAAGCAGCGTCCTCCACGATTGCCCCTGCACTGCCCAGGAAGCCACATTCAGTCTCTAGTTGGTTAGACTGCCTGCCAGGTCCCCAGCACATCCAAGAGCAGTCTTACAGCACTGTACTATTCAGAGACTCAGACTTTGAACTGGGACTTTGCTGGCATTTAGCTGTGCCAGGACAGCTGGAGGAATTCTAGCCTAGAGTCACACCAAGTAATCTCTGTATTCCAGCTCTTCCACCAGTTGACTGTATTGTTTGAGCTTACAGAACAAAAATGTTGTATACTGTATACATCAGTGAAAAGCATAGCAGAGAATATCTTTTGTCCCAGGTTGCAAGCAAGTTTTAAGTTGTTTTTCATGCTACTTAGGTGGATAAAAATCTTATCCTTCAGGAGAACAAAACCAAAGCAAAGTCGCTGTACACCCAACCAGATGCAGGTAAATATGAGTCTGTTTTGTGTTGCACAATGATTTAGTGCCATCTACAGTGTGAAATGGGTCTCGAAGAGCAAAAGCTGATGGAGGTTTAAATTCCACGCAAACCAAAACAGCATGCACAAAAACTTACCTTATGATTTTAAAACAAATAAAGACATGATAAAAACCCAGAAGAAATTAAATTAAAAGCTTGGTATGTATTAAAATAGCAACAGAAGATTTAATGTTGTTTAATAAGATTTGTGCTTTTGAATATGCTTGATTCCAACATAGATCGATGTATTCATATATTATGGGATTTTTTTTCTCAGCTCATTTATTTTTGCTATTGTTGATCAAGCTGAGCTTGAAGTAAACGACAAATTAAAAAGTCACCTGGTGCCTTTCTTAATAAGGTTTACACAACAGTATACCAAACCTTCTCTGGGTCCCCTGGTGTCATTGGTACAACTTACCTAGACTAGGAGGAGAGAATCAGGCCTCTGTTAAGTAAATTCCATTTTGTGGAGTTTTCCTTGTCAGTGCAGTCATCCAAAACATAGGAGCATATCGCCCTTTTTGAAGAGCTATGCTCTTGACCAAAGCACATGAACATTTTATTGCCCTGAACTTGTCCACCTAGGAAGTTCTCTCCATAATCTCTTCTCTTATGTGCTCTGTTCAGGCAGTAAATCAAAAGGGTTTTTTTTTCCCACATAATGATAAATTGCATCATTCGCTTCTTTCTCCCTTGAACAGTCTTGCAGTGAGAGGGCTGAGCCTAGTTGCTCTTCAGCCTTTACATATCATAAATACAATCTGGGATGGAGAATGAGTTTCTGACAATTGGGTGTGGACTCATCCTAAACTCTTACAGAAATTGGCAGTTGGGCTCTGAATCGTTGCAAGGGCAGCTTCCCAAGTTCTGCAGTACCTGAGTGCCCAAGTGGAACTCTAACAGT
Organism: Fregata magnificens; assembly: GCA_013389945.1. Lineage (NCBI taxonomy): Eukaryota > Metazoa > Chordata > Aves > Suliformes > Fregatidae > Fregata > Fregata magnificens. The sequence goes on along the minus strand of WAAD01013272.1, from coordinate 10,858 downwards.
GATCTCTCAGAGACACTGATAGAGAATGACTTCTCTGTTTAACATTAATGATATTTCTAAAATTAAGTGGATTTGAGATTAGGAACTGAAGCAGCAGGCTCTGATCTCAAGATCCCTCACAACCTTCCTCACTGTTCTCCTCTCTCTCTTTGCCTCTGCTTGTATTCCTCCTCGGTATGTATAAGTCTTTGCAATTAGATCCATTGTTGTCTTATGTCAGTGATATTATATTTATTGTTCTTAGGGTAATACATGGACAAAACCAAGAACATATTTTCTCCTTGTGTATAAACACTATGCAGAGCAGGCTTATTAAATGATGAAGCAATACTTGCAGTAATATAATGCACCAGCCTTTATTTCTGGTAAATTCATAAATAATTAGATATACCCGTTTTCATGTATTAGTAGGGACACTGCTAGGTCCATGCAGAGAACCCACATGAATCATGAAAGCCTCGTTGATCTTCCGAGCCTGGCAGGAGTCAGGCATAGATTCATCCCATCAAACATCAGTATTTAACCAAGGTATCTTTGTTAGGAGCACAGTCACCCTTTAAGTCAGGAGAGGAAGAAAGGCATCTGCATGGTAGATTCAGATCTTAGGTGCATGTTGGTAGGAAGGGAAGATCTATACAATGAAGAAAGCAGAAACAATGACAGAAGGAATCTATGGTGTCCACGCTCCTACCTTAGATGCCTCAATAAAGTCTGGGGGATGAATTCACTCCAGACTGGAATTGAGAGGAACGACACTATTATATTTTTTTTCCAAAATAAAAACAGTTGTAGAATTATGAACAAGAAATTTGTTATGTTTGTCTTCATGGACACAAGAATTATTCAGCTGCTTTTCTTAAAAGAAGGGTTATGTTAAAGAAGTACCTACCTTCAATTTTTCTTCTGCACAGAAACAACCTGTAGAATATCAAATACTGGGTAAATGCTCAAGGCAAAAGGATGTCTATAGTTAACTTGTAAATGGTTTGTTTATTCAAAATGTCATGATGACTTGAGTGTTATTAGGCCTGCTTTGGCAATGCTCTTGAGCAACCTGTATTCTGGGTTATAAACATGCAGCATCTGATTCCAGCATTTGGTTCCTTTCTCTCATATACCCTTGTAATTCAGGAGCAACTTCACTGAAGTTAATGAGCTTTTCCACTTTAAAATCGGAGTGAGGCTCAGCTCTGCAGTCCCCAGGTGGCAGTGTTTGCACTGTAAAGACACAAAAAGCCCAGGTCGTGGCTCGAAGAGAGCCAGGTTACCCTGTGTGTAGGGTACTGCACTCATCTTTAGGATTATGCTGGGAGTCAGTTTGGCCAAGTCCCATTGCTGCATTCAGAAAAAACACTTCCAGCCTTTTTTCCCAAGACCAAAAAAACTGTAGACCTGTAGATTAGTGATAAGGAGTCCTGAAGACTAATTTTCAGAGAAGTCACAGCATGTGTCATAATTAGGTATGTAATCTAATAAAGCATTTCACCTGTTGCAGAATAGGCGAGGTGGCTGCAGCTTGTTGTGATTTCAAACTAGAATGATGTGATTGTCATAGGAAACCTGCAGGCCAAGGGAGGAGAGATGATCTGGGAGGTGTTCATCTTCTGTTCAGCTAGGGACACTGCCTTTTCCAACTCTTGCATGGGGTTCTCATACAAGCTTGGAGAATCTAGTTGATCTTTCTGTGCCATAATTTCCTGACTGTAAGTAGTGACCCTTCCACTCTCTTTAAAATAAAGATTTCAATTTCAGTGTACAAAGAGGTTTAAAAATTCACTGTGCCACAGGCTTGGTTTCCTCTGAAACCGAGTACCATGGAAAATGTGGACCAGCATTAACTTCCTGCTCACCCGCTTCAACTTTTCAAATAAAATAAACAAGCGGTCTCATGCTGAAATAAAACTGCTCAAACAGCCTTACGCTGTTATCTACAATTTTCCCCCAGGAGCAGATGAGGGAGACAATGAACTACATCATCAGAGGGTCAGTGCTGTCACTGTGTACGTTAATTGAAAGTGCTTTGCTCTGGTACTGATGGCGATGTTATAACCTGTATCACTGTAGCAGTGGCTAGAGAATCTGCCCTCTCAGCTAAGCTGTGAGCAAATGGCACTAGCTAATGAACATATGAGGGACCTCAGTAACTCACAATTAAATGATTCCAGTGGTAGTCTAAAGAGCAAACGCTCTTAAAAGCAGAGCTCTGAAAGAGAGAAAGAGCAAGGAGCCATCCCGTGGGATCAGAAATGTTGGGAAAAATACAGAATGTATTTTTAAGGTAGCAGAGAAGAAAGCTGCTGGATAAACTGTGCCAGGAGAGCTTTGAAGTCCTCCTGCCACCCTGAAGGGACCAATAACAAACCTAGGAAGAGCAAAAGACTTCTCAAATCTAAATTTAATGTGAGAAAACTCCTAGTGTTCAGAAGCAGCATATAAGTAGTGTCTGGAGGGCTGGAAATGCAAGTATAGGTGAGGCTGGAGCAGGCTGAGCATCCCCATCTTAGTATATGGGTACTAAGAGACATAGAGTGAGGAGCAAAAAGGCCAGTGCTGAGCCAAGAACAGCTGAGCCTTTTTGGGGGGAGTTTGATAAATACTGTTCACTGCTATGTAAAAATACATAGACTGGCTGTAAATGCCAGGGTACAGCACTACTGTGAGCAGAGGGCTATGGCAATGGGGAAGATTGGTTTGGACTTTACAGCTGAGTAGTTGGAAGGTTTGCTAGAAAAATAAGATTATGTCTCATTTTCTAGTGAACATGCAGAAAGCTGGAAAATAATTGCCAAGCATGGTAAGACTGACGAGAGCTGCTGTTACTATTGTAGGACAGTGTTTGATTTCATTTTAATATAGGAATTACAGCTAGTGAGGTCTGTTCTGGAGATAGTCAGAAGATGAAAGGAGAATCTCGGTATAACTTTATGAAGTTTCTAATTCCTCACAACTGTAGAGAAAAATACAGTTCATGTAGAAAGCATGAAATCCAAAAGCTAAATACCTGAAAACAAATAGAAGAACCTGAAAACTGTTATTTTAAAATATCATATATCCTATATCTAGGATAATCACTTGATGTTAGAGGGTCTGTCTCAGAAAGTTTGGTTGCTTAGGGTTATCTACTGCATGTTTAGCTGCTATTGCCACAGCTGATGAATGCAAATCAGTCTTTTGCTCTCTAGTTACTCTAAACGCCTCTCAAACATATTTATTTCTGGACAAATTCTGTACTTGTTACAGCCAGGTAGGATATATAGTGAACGAGGAGAATTTATAGGAAAAAAACTTGTCTCTTCCTTCATAAAATTGAGCAAGTAGATTTACTGAGATAACAAAGCCACAGAACTGGTAAAATACATGCCAGTCACATCTGTTTAATCACTGATCCACTATTGTTTGTTTGTGTAGACTGCTAACTCTTTGCTTTTCACACCTTACTAACATATTCTGCACATTGTCAAAAAAACTCAAGCTGAGGCTCTCACCACCACCACCACCAAGTTGCAGGCTGTCTTGGAAGTGAGCTTGGAGGATATACTCTGATGAGAAGCCTAGAGAAGGATGCCATAGTTGTCTGCTTCAGGCTTTTAGAATTAAAGACAGGAGAAAGCACAGAAGAAATGAATAAAATGACTGCTGGATGTCTGATTGCTATTGGTGAAAGCTGACTAGCTATAAACCAGCTCTGGTCTGCAAGTTGAATTGCTAAATTAGCATGGTGCTGGTCCTGGGCTAATAGCTCCTAAGCTTGGGCTTAGCACTATGGCACCGCAACTCTCCAGGATCCATCCAGCTCTGCATGCAGAGGAGTGGACACATCCCTCTCTGCGCCAGCCCAGCTACTTCTGTTCTTAAATAATCTCCTACCAGTAATGCTGACAACATTTTTCTTCCTTTGTCTGTGACTCTGTCACACATTCTGCTTTGATGCTGGACCCAGGCAGGTGGCTTGACCTTACCTGATCCTCTGTCCCTGCTGTGGATGGCTGCTTTCCCAGCAGGCTGCTTCACAGCTTCTTTGTACACCTGGATTAGCAATGTTTTGGCTAGGGTGTGGAGGAAGGAGATATTCTCTGCAGCGGGGAGCAGGGAAGTATTTTATTTGAGGTACTGGTCATTTACTGGTCAGATCATTTTGTGGACGAAGGTGGTGAGTGAACTGCAAGTGTGGGCAAATGGGAATTTCAGTGTGTAACTGGGAGTGCAAATAATTTGTGTGGAGAGGCACATGCATAGGAATATAGGAAAAAGAAGACTGTTAAGGCTCTAGTAGATGGGAGGACAGACAGTTTTCTCCATTTTGCCTCACAGCATCATCAGCAGAGACAGACTCCTCCCATATGCTGGGCTCAGCAGCATCACTCTGTGAGCTGGTAGGAGGTCGCTGCATCATTCCAAGGTGCTCCTTTCCCAGAGAGCAGGCACATACACACACTCCTGCTGGTGCTGACCCAAGGGCAGCAGCTACCCAGTATATTTTGGTTTGTGTTGGTGCTTCTTGCACCCAACTTAAAAATGAAGGGACTTGACTGTCAAGCAGAAGAACTCCTTGCCTTCATTGAAAAGAATTCAGCATCCTACAGGCTTTGAGCAATAGAAAATAGCAAAGGACTGGGAAACTCCTCGCAGCAGTAGTTACTGGCTGGTCAGGATACCCCAGTGGTGCTCTCCCCTCACTGGGATAAAACGATGGGTCCCATAATGCACCACAGATCCCAACTCTTCCGCTTCAGGTCTGCCAGTTGGAGCAGCCGCTGCATCCACAGCTCCCCACCCGAGGAAAAAGTGGGACTGGTGGTGAGTTCTGTCTTTGTGCCCTCACTTTTCCTCTCCTCACCCACAGCTTTGGTGTGAGTCCCAGTCTTCTCAGGACGAGCTTCCTTTCGCTGTTCTTACCCATATAGACAATATAGGTTTTCTTCACCCCAGCTAGAAGCCAGCTCTCCCTAGGAGCTCCCCTCCACTCCTTGCAGAAGTTCTTCTTTTCCCACCTCCTAGACAGCAAATTTGTTCCCGAGAGGAAGGGAATGCTCTCACAGCATTCTATAGAGACATGCGTCACAAATTTCCATCTCTGTGGAGTACCCTTTTAATGAGCTTTGATTATACTCCCCAGCACAACTACTCTAATATATGATTATAGAAGACACATAACTAAATTTTTAGCAGCAACTCTCTCCCCTCTTATATCAACTCCCAGTGTTAGTTAGATACCCTATGTTCCTGTATATGAATAGTAGTGAGCTGCACTACTGTAACTATTAAGCAAATAATACTGTTTCTATAAAGATTTTATTCATAAAAATCTCAAGAAATAGGCACAAAATATACTGACTCTGTAGGAAAATAAGAAATTTGCCATCTCTTTTAATGTCTGTTTTATGCTTTTAAATGTGTCTGTGTATGGCATGGAGTAAGATAATTTTTTTTCCAACTGCCATGGGTTACTAGTGCTTCTGGTCCAAACATGTAAAGTAATCCTCTGTGGATTATTTTTCCTTTAGAATCTGTCACATTTCTGGGATTATAGCTGCAGAAGTTAAATAATATCACATAATTTGGTTGGCAATAGACTGCTTACCCTGGGATCATTACAGTTTGTTCAGCTTTATTTAACCTTATTTCCTTTAATTTAGGAGACAATCATTGGATTCTCAGCATTTTCACTGGCCGTTCTTGGACCAGCTGGATGGTTCCTGTGCCACCTTTCAAGCTATAAAAAGAAATAGAAAACATCCCTTCAAAATTAAGATCTGGAGGCTACAATAAGCTGTAATACTCCTAACCTGGACTCTCTTGAAAGAGAGAACACAGGAGCTTGAGGGCCAGTTTAAAACAAAATGTTTGAATCATGAGTTCAGCTTTTATGTATGTCACATTGCTTCCGTATGAAAAAAGACAAGTCCAGATAGAGAATATGGCTAACTAAAGTCCTAGTTCACACACTATCATCAGTCCTGTGAGACAGGTCCCGGGTCAGAAAGCTGTTGCAGGTATTGTAGAACTAGACCGAGATATAAAATGGTGTAGTGACGCAAAATAGTGGTAGGTCTACTCTTCCGTCTTCTGCTGCAGTTGGATCAGTCTGCATGGACCCAGCTGAATCTGTCATCAGGTACCAACAAAACTTTAAACTAAATAGATGGGAGAAAATATAGAAAAAAATATTTTTATAGCACTTTCTTTTATACTCAGACAAAACCTGAGAGTTTAAGATGATTTTCTTGAAGGTTTATCATTAACCTTTACATTTGTTCTTTTGATGTGTTCCCCCACTTAATCTAATTTTCCACCAGAATAAATGTTTTTCTGCAGGTCATGCTTGTCAGATACTTCAATTTATTTTCAATTTTTAGATTGAAATTTGTGACATTTGAGAGATTTTCCCATGGTTGCTGTTTGTAATGAATGCTATAATAAATCCTTTGAAGTCTAGACTATATTTGAAATAAGTACAATAAATAATACTTGTTATGCCATGTTATATGTGTTTTAAAGGAATGTCTTCTAATGATTTCATGCCTGTCTTGCAAAAAAATACAGAATATTAACCTTTTGTGATGCTTAAATATTAGTTGTGATGCTTAAGTATTAGTAGAATATGATTTATAATTCCACCAAGTAATTTGTAATGCCTAATATCAAAACAGATTCTGAAAGTAGGGCTGTGAATGTGTAAAAGTGTACATTCTTGCTGTACTTCTAAAGTATGATTTTCAAATAAATTGTCTGAGTTTTCTTCAGTCTTTTACCCATAACTGAAGTTTTCAGAGTGAGAACGGAGGCACCCTGATTGTTTAAAGAAAGTTGTATTGGTTTATTTTTTTTTAAAACCTATAGCTCTGTCACTGGATTGAACAGCTTGATCGGAAAGCCCAGTTACGTATGTGGAAATTTTCCCACAGATTTTGATGAGTTTTGGATAGGCGCCTACATTCCTGGTATCCAGAGAAAAACCCATGCCAGTGACTGAAATGTAACTGGGCAAATACTCTGTGAAACTCTGCTCCTGCACACCGTGAGTGCATCCACTGAAATCAATAAGGCTATTTTGCAGAATCTTTTGTAAAAAACGGTTTTGAACATTTCAGTGTGCGTGCTTGTCCTGCATCTGATTTTGTCATCCATCTCTCACCTAGTAATAACTAAATAAATCAGTAAGATGTGACATTTCAGTCGTTGCACTTGTCCTCTTAAATTATGGCAATGAATAATAAGATTGCCTGGTTATAACGCATACTTTGGGGTATGTGAGTGAAGCACTGAGAATTACACTAGATGAAATGTAGCAAAAAAGTTATCTGGTGTTTAATATCTGGCAATATAGATATATAGGGATGTTTATATTGAAGCAGGGATAATTTTTAGAAACTACTTGCCTAAAGGACTATTTAAAATGTAAGTATTTTTCATAATTTTTTTTCAGATTTCCAGTCCACTTGAAGCATTTCTTCCTAAAAGCAAAAGTTACATTTTACAGGTGTTTTAAAATACTGTTGTTTTCATGTAGCCCTCTTTACTGATGGATTACAAATGGATCTTTAACCCTGAGAGTGGAAGCTCCGGGGAACGTGGTGCATAGAAAACCAAGATGAAAAGGAGGGAAGCCAGGTGATTGCAGGCACCTTTATTGCTGTTAGTGTGGTATGACTGAGCTAATAAGCTTTACCAAGTGCAAGAGTTTTTATTTTCTGGGCTAAACCAGCCAGAGTTCAGCCAGGGCTGGACTTATAAATCCAGCTGGTGGTGCCCAGGGCTCCAGCTACACCAGCGGGTTTTTCCTCAGGCTTCCTGCAGCTCCCAGAGCCATTTGATCAAAATGGTTGGTGGGTTCTGCATTTCAGCAGCAATGACCCTACTTGCAGCCCAATGGGTACCACAGTGCCAGGGCTTCCTGCTAGCTCAGGGCTCCCAGAGTGGTGCTGAGCTTTGTGTGCGGACATCAGCGAAGCCCTTTGCAAAGAGGCACAAGAGCCACCCTCTTGTAATTCTACAGATGGGGAGTACCAAATATCAAGCGCCTGCCCAAGATCAGGCAGCAGGTTAGGAGGAGGTGGAAACAGACTGTTGGAGGAAGGTTCCCTGCTGTGTTTCTCATCGTATATCTACATCAATGGTTTGCATCTCTTGCAGATGTGCTAAAGCTGGCTTTAAGCTGGCTACAGGTAGTAGCACAGGTAACACATATATGCCTAAGGGTAAGTGGCTGAAGCCTGTCCTTCCATAGGAACATAAGTAACAGCCATTTCAGCTAAGACAAAAGGTCTTGTATTGAATTAAACTTTGGAATATTTACATGGTTTGTGATTATAATCACATGCTGCAGTACATATTTATGCTAAAATTCCCATTATAGCTCTGAGTAACTAGAAGGAGGAGTGGCCATGGTGCCTTTCAACCACTATATTGCCTTTTCTCAAGAATAGATGCTCTGGATGAGCTCACATTTACGAGACCCAGTGATAACCGCAAAGCCGGTCAGAGAAAAACTCTCTAAGACTTGTTTTGCAGTTTTAGAAACCGTGCATTCTTTATTACAGCGCTGGATGCATGAGGGATCATTCCACCTAACGTGCATCCCTACTGGAGTTCATTTTTGACATTTATACACGAAAGTTAACACACCACACCTACCTAATACATAATCATTAATCTGACTAAGCATCCTCTTCTTCCATTGGCCCATATTTCTCTCGCTTCGGTTTTAAAGTTACAGTGTGATTTTAATTAACTGCGCATGCTTACGAAGAGTGTGGGGGTAGTTCTTTTCGTCCCTCAGTTGAGTCGCTGGTCGCGATCTCTCCCTGCCAGAATTACCTTTCCCCCAGTTTCTGTGCTTCAGCGCCTTCTGGGCCAAGAAGTTCCCCTTTATCACTGCTGACTGATTTGTGGCCTTCCCATATCTTCACAGCCTTCTCTGTAGCAGGATCTTTCCACTGTCAGTCCTTGAAGTTCTACTGAATTGTATTCTTTTAGGAGGTTCTTGTAAATGAGGCGTTCATTGTGAAGACTTTTGTATCTGGCCTAAGCATTATTTACTGCCTTGTTAAAATTCTTGGGTGTTAGTTTCTACTCCTAACTGTGATCCTTTCCTAATTACTAATAACTACTAATAACTCCTGCACTATTTTATTTCATCCAAGAAGAATATATATACATTTGAGGTAACAATCACGTCCACCACTAAAGGCACAGTGGAACCTATCTTTTAGCTTTTGCTCAAGGTATCAGCGTGCCTTAATTGGGGCCTAGGCAGCTTAACAGAAACATTTCACTAAATAAAGTCTAACTATGGTATCACCAGTAGTATTCAGCTCACGGTCCGTACACACATTGGGTCTGCAAAAAGTAGCTGGAGAATACTAACCCATCGTCAGTAGGCTTAAATTTGCTATGGATAGGGCAACACATCCACTTGACAATTTGTAAGGTCTGCAGATGAGAAAAATGTTGACATTCCTGTGTAAAGTGCAGCAGCTTTCCTACAGGCTGCTCTAAGGGTGCCCCAGTTCTGTCAATTTAGTTCACTTTGTGTTTCACACCAGACTCTAGTCTCTGACAGGCCACCCTTCAGTTCATCCTACGTAGCTCCTGGACTCCTACGTGGAGCAAACCAATTTGGAGGAGAGACTAGCTAGCTTACCGGCTGCTAGGAAGGTAGCCTTCAAGCACATCAGCAAGGTCAGTCAACTTTAGTTGTTGCTGAGCCAGGGCCTGCACCCCGGCATGGGTCTCAAACATGGTACACAGGCAGTAAAAGGCCCAGGACCTTAGCAGCGTTGCATGTCACCTGCTTTCTCCTCACCTCCTTCAGGGAAAATCTCATGCCTTCTTTTGCTCTCTGTTACTGTTTTTGCAGGCCAGCAGAGGCCTTTCCCAAACATTTTCACTTCAGTGTAGAAATACTAAAGCAAAATAAAAAAATATGCTCTGGGTTTCTTGTCTTCCATGTTCATGTCTTAGCCTTTGGGCCATGATAGGTTTAAGAAGGCAGTTTTTTGACACTTGTCACTCTAATTCCTGAAGCATTACTAACACTTCAATGTGCTTTTCCTTTAGCCTTGTAGGTAGTCGGTATAGTCAATTCTGCACAAGTCTGAGATTAAAGGTAACAAAACCATTCAAGTTATTGGAGGGAGATCTAATTCAGCCAGGGTGATGCTAATTTTCACAAACACGGCATGGTAGCTGTCACAAATACTGTGCTTCTTAGAGCTAGTAAAGCCGATCTCTGATTTTATAACAGTCCTAGTACATGATCATCAGGTTTGTGCTAGTTCTCTATGCAGGTCACCATTTATTTCTCAAAACTCCACTGCTATGGCAACAAATTAAGTATTTTGTTCACTTAGAGGCTAATGAGATTACTCTAGAAGAGAAATTGAGGGCATTTATCAGAGATTTTTTTTACAGTGACGGATACTGACAAATGTAATAATAAAGCTAACATCCACAGAGTTAATTGAAGTAATTGTCAGAAAAAGAAGAAAATTACAGATTTATAAATACAACCAAATAACCATTGTATTTCCTAATGATTTTTTTTTCCTGAAGTCTTAATTATTCTAAAATGGGAACGGAAAGAACAAAGATTAACATCACAAGCTCACTACTCTGTTGGGATCACAGTACTAGCAATGAGACCCAGAGCTCTTTACTGCTCAGGCTCTCACTATAAATCAACCCAAGCCAGTGATGACTGAAATGCATTTGTCACATGCTGGATGGCATAACTGATATGGGTTGGTGGCTTCAGCCAAGCTTCTGATCACATCACGGTTACTTTTGCCATGACTGTCAACATCTATTATTCTATTCTATTCTAGCAGAGAGGAAGCAGTCTAGGAGGTTCCTGGAG
>WAAD01013259.1:3504-28730 GCA_013389945.1 Fregata magnificens | reverse complement strand
GAATCCTTTTTGATGATTCCCTGGGATGGGAGTATGGGGAAAAGCACATCACATCCTCCACTAACTCACTTCACTCACATAAGTGAAGACCAGATTTTGCTCTGCCTGGTTTCAAAACATCCAAGGGCTATTTTAAATTTCTGTGTTTGGCCATGCAGTCTCTGCACAATGGCATGTGTGTTGAACTTGTTGCTCTGTATTCATGACACGTCCAGCTGCATCCTGTACTGTCATAGCACAGGTCACTGGTGACTGCCAATTAAAACGCATCACTTGTGTTTACATACTGCACTGAAATGTGCTGGGTTGAGATACTGAAGTTTCTTCAGTCCTGAACTGTGAACTGTAAGGAATTAGTATGCAGAAAAGCATGCAGAGTACACTTCTGAATGCTCAGGTATGTGAAGTTTTTTTCATAAGATACAGTGCTGCTGCAGGTCCCTGTCACACCTTTCCTAAAGTACAGGGTCCCTTATTGAACTATGAAGAAGGCAGACATTTTCTACAATGGTTTCTCTGGAGTCACCACTTTGCTTATTCTTGCTTCTTTCCCATATTGTACAAACATGCCTTGAACACATAAACTCCTACTGTAGAAAAAGTCTAGAAAGTCTGCCACAGTTTTTGCTGGTTTTCAGGAAAGTATTCTCCTCCTTTGAGTTCTATGACCTGGTATTTAAGGTTCAGGAACTCACTTGTTATTTTTCCTTCTTTGACGGCAAGTAGTAGAATATCATTTTTCCCAGGAAAACTGCCTTATCTTGGATGTGCTCCCTTGGAAAATAAACTTATGCTAGTATTTGGCAAAGTTGGAAATAGGATAACTTTGTTCTGAGAACTTCTCATCCTCTGATATCAATAGAGATTTCTTTCTTTGTTACCATTTAGCAGAAACTAGGGGTTATTCTTTCAGGCATACTGTCATTTTTCTTAGAAACTTAAAAAGCTATGTCAGTTAAGCTGTTGCAAACAATTTTTGGGTTTTGGTTGGGGTTTTTGGTGGTTGGAGAGACTATTTTCTTCTTACATTGTTGTGAACATAGTTGGCCAAATTTATCTCTGGCATTTCTCCACTGAGACCAAACTCTCTTTTTTCCTCCCTCCATTCCATCTAGCAGGTCGCACAGAATTATACCAGACAGTAAGTTTATGGTGTTGTTTTCCCAGTTCAGGACGTTTTGGGCTTACTTAAAATATTCCTTTTCTCTGTTTAGCCAACAAGCACAAGGAAAGATAATATACTGCCCTAGTTTGTAGGGCACCGGCTTCCTCGCAGATTCTGTGACAGGATGATGCAGTTGGGAATCGCTTCTCCCTAGGAATCCATTACTATCCAGATGTGTCTCGTACTGCCAAGAACATTAACTGCCCTTATTAGATCACAGTAAATAGTAGGGCTGAAATGGAAAGGTGAGGATGAAAGTAAAATAGCTGTATCATTTTTTATTACGTAAGTACAGCTGCATTTGTACCATTTCATGTCATATCAATAGCTTTTTCATTGTCAGTTTTAGTAAGTGTAAGATACATTATGACAATTTTGACCCCTGTAAAGTAAAATGGAGATTTTGGGCTTCTGTGTTCTTCATGTTTTAGTCCTACTGGCTGGATTGGAAATTTGTCTGTGATTCAAAGAGGACACCAAATCCTCTTATTTCATTGTCTTGGGAAAAGGCACGATTAGATTAATAACCATTAGTAAAGTAATTACCATTCCCACAATGTGGGAATTTTAAATTTTAAAGTCCTCCTATTCAAATTCCATGTGAGTCAGATTTGTTTCTAATCCATTGCTCCAAAAAGCACATAGGAGAAAGGAGTGAAGGAAACCAGCCAAAAAATATTGGGCTTGAATATTACCATTTGAATCTAATTATTGTTCAAGGGGTGGCATAAAGTATGATTGCATATCTCTGCATGCTAGCTATAATGTTTTATCCTAGCTGGTAGGTATTCCATGTGGATATTTAAGTTTTTCTCTACCTTAGGGAGGGAAGACGTCACTTTCTTTTTTAGACATAGTCACATATCTCAGTATCCATGACATCTTACCTGCAAAAATGTCTTCTTTCCACAGAGATGGTCTGGTCCCCCTCCACTGAAGGTATAACTTGCTCATAAACCACAAATGCTATATTCAGAAGGTAAATTCATTGCTGCAATGCCCAGTCATCGTCATCTTTATTATCTGTAGAGAAGACAGAAGTAAGAGTGGTGAGCATGGTTTGAGAAAACCTTGTCCATTTTAATAACAGGTGAGAAAAAATCTCTGTGAGAGGGCTAGGAATGTTTGATAACATTAGACCAGGAAGTATCTGCTCTGTGTAGTTTGAAGAATTACAGGCTTCTGCACATAAACAGAAGAGGCATGTAGATGTGTTTGCCAGATGATAATTGATTTTGATTATTTAGCACTCATTTAATGGTCTTGTGATTAAGAAAGTGTGATTATTGGCTTTTTAAAAATGTTTCATAAAGTCTGCTAAGTTTATGTCGTGTGGATCAGCTGTCAAGTCCCCGTTGTTAACTTGCGTGTGTCAACACTATTCCCTCCAAGTTTTCAGTTTATATAGTGAAAGTTCACTTCTTTGTTCGCTCTCTCACACTACTCTGGCTCTAGTAATCTGAGAGATTTCCTTGATCAGTGTTTACTCCTTATAATAATAATTAGCTCTTTTATTGTTTGTTGCATACATTGGTATGTTTTCTCTCTACTTAGAAAACCCTCTGCTTTTTGAACTGTTGCTTTTGCTTGCTAGCCAACCACTCCTTTTCAAAATGACTAATTAGCTTACACCTAATGACCATTTTCAAGACACTGCATAATAGTTTTCTTTGGTTCTTTTGGTATCATTATTTGATTAAAATGGAAATTGGTATCATTATTTGATTAAAATGGAAATTTGATTACTACCAAAGCCTGACAAAACATCAGAGCTTTAAGTAAGTTGCTATTAATTTTTCTCAGAAGTTCTTCAAAGCTATTGTCTTGCAAAGCAACAATTACTGGTACGCAACTGGACCAAAGGTACCTTTGAATAGACTACATGGGAAAATAACTAAACAACTGCTGTGTCCTGTATTCTCCATGATGGAAACCACAGAGAGTCTGCAGCAGATAACAGTATGAAGGATGTAACTGTATCTTTGCATGAAGTGGGAAGAGTGGGATATAACCACAGATAAAAAGCTTCAGCTATAATTTAGTCCCACAGTGTTTCATGTGATTTATGTGCATCTCTTCCTCTCTCAAAATCAGAAGATCAGGGGATTTGGATTGTAAATGCATAATAGCATAAGCAAGACAATCTACACCCCCTCCACAGCTCACACAAGGGGACCCCTTCACATACGGCTGAGTTAGTATATATAGAGCTAAAAAAATTTGACTCCCTTTGGAGAAGGAGTGTTATAAACTCAAACATAAAATAGCAAGGCAACAAAAATCTCCCTCTAACACAATCCAAAGTTGACATGAGATTTTAAAAATACTCATGTATTTAGTCTATTTCTTTCACTCTGGAAGTAAAGTATCTCTCTTGGTCAAGTTGAGCTTGAAATGTTACTTACCCTTATCCATAATTTATTCGTTGAATGGACAAAAGTAAACTAAAATAAATAAATAGAACTCCAAAGAAACACACTTTCTGTCTGTCTGTGTTTTGCTTTGTTTTGGTTTTTTTACGTTGGTGGGTAAAGGGAATTCTTTTACAGACGTTGGCAATACAATAAAACATGGGTGATAAAACCAAATGTGGAAAATTACTGCATAGCACAGAAAGAGTGAAATTGGAAATTGTTTCTGTGACATTATGCTTCCAGTAGAGTAATTCTCCATATGAGCCTATCTGAAAGCTTTATTTTTATTGTGCAGCTTTTAAAAATGAATTACACAAAAAAAATTTTTGTTTAGGTGTTTGTTGTTGTGAGCAAGCAAATGTGTGAACTTATTTTAAATTGCTTCACACTAGATGAAATTAATAAAAGCATTGGTGATGATCAGGTTAAAAAGTGTAAAAGAATGAGAAAAAAAAATCTGTCAGGAAAATTAGTTCATATAAGGCTTTGTTTTTTCTACTAGGTACTGCAAAACATTTGACTGTTTTGAGATCTCTTAAGTAGGGTTAAGTTTAATATGCATTTTGACATTGATGCCACAATCCTCTCTAAGAGGCCACCAGCTCTACACAACTCTCAAAGGGACACAGGGAAATGATGCTTCCTTCAAGGGCAATAGCTTTGTCTATACTAAGTGTTCACTCAGGTGATGTCTAAGATGGCATCAGGGAATTCCAGAGAAAACTTTGTCTTACAACGCCCATAACTTCATCCTGAGCTTGTATATCGTATAGCTGGATGCACAGTGATAGGCCTGGCACTTAATTTTACCTCTTGGAAATGTCATAAAAGCAACCTCAGGCAGACAATATGGCCAAAGGCATTCCTGAAGGAGCCTAGACACCATCTGCTAAAAAAGCTGGTGGGATCTATGGGCAGTCATAGCTCAGACTGCCAACAAGAGGTGCTATGGGCACAGGAAGCCTAGACATTGCTCGCGCTAGCCTTCAGTCTCTGCACGGCCCAGCCAGCTTGGGTACACTACAGAGCAGCCTCTCTCTTTCTTACACAAGTTCCTCTATACAGGTAGGAGCTCAGTACTAACCTGGTGAACTTTTAGGATAGGCTGTACTGCATGCTTTGCCTCACCAAACCCAGTCCGCGAATGATGAGTCTACTTCCTGAGTATGCCTGAAAGTGCTCATTCTGACATGAATCCAGGAGTTTAGGCCCTTAATATTTCTTATTTTCCCAGGGACCTTACGCATAGTGGTACTATGTATCACAATTCCTTTGTATGATGCATTGCTGGCCTTGAGAGCTAAGAAATTGCTGCTTTGCTGGGAAGAAGTTAATATCTGAGTTCTTTATCTATGTAGTCTACATGTATACTATGTAGTATCCGTATTGTGGACTGTGAGTTGGGAAGTGCACGCCCATGATTAGGTCTGGGCCAGGCAATGTTGGAAGTCAAGAGAAGGTTTTGTCAAGAACCAAGGAGCCTAGGATCAGACCAAGGCAGGGCTCAAAATCGGGAGACACTGGATTAAGAGCTGCGGCGAGCAGGCAGGAGTATAGCTATATGCATGTGGCGCATAGGGTAATTAAGAGCAAGTGGCAGAATTACCTTCTAAATGTTACTAGTTGGCTATACATTGGCTCAGCTCTCTCCACCTTGTTAGACTACTGGTTGCTGCAGAAGAACGCTTGACTGTTAGGGAACTTGGAGACAGCGGGGTTTTCTTCACTTGCATAAGTACTTTGCTCAGTTACGGCACCACAGGTGAGCAGTTCCCGTGACGAACACAAACACTGGTGCTGAGCAAAAGGCTTTCACAGCCACACCTAGCTTCCAACACACCATTGCACTTCAGTGTGCAAACTGGGCCCTTCTGTACCTGTTCCAGAGTGAGCTTTGTACGCTTTGCATATAGAAAGAGCTTGTAGACCCTGCTTGCTTTCTCATTTCCTGACTGCTGAGCAGTCTCATTTCACAGCCATGCTGTGGTTTTGTTTGTTTGCTTTGTTATTAGTTTTAATGTCTAGTATGCCAATTTTTGTAAAGGAGCACCTCAGGGTTCTTCAAACCCCTGTCCATGAATGCAGCTTTCTCATCACTTAGTACTGATGTTGACTGGCAGAGCTGCCTCTTGGCATCATGGTGTCTGAAGTCATTCTTGGCAGAAGTTGTTTTAAACTCTTAAGTTTAAATGAAAATGCAGCATCTAAGTTTCTGAGGAAGCGCTAAAGACGTACTGAAAAATGTCATGCACAGCTTGAAAGGGAGTTGTGCAACCCCACATACCAACAACTGAAACCACACTGGAAATTGCCAGGAAGAAACCATTGACAATATTATTGTGGAATCTGGCATGGTTATTGCCTAAGGCTAAATATGAAACCCTTGAAAAAATAGGCTGGTGTTACAGAAATTATAAGACTATATGGGAATTATAAATATCAGAGGGGAAAAAAAAAAAGTTTGTTTAAGAAGTAGAACAAAGCATCTCAGCTTCTGCAATCAAAGACTCATGTTAGAAACTCAGCAGCCGGTATGAAATTTTTAAGTCTTGTTTGATGGAATTGACATAGCAAATGAATCAGTGTTGGCTGTTTTCTTATTTTACTTTTTTCAATATTTATCTAAATAGTCCCAAAACGATTACCTCATTACTTTCCAAATCTTCGATGAGATCTCTTTTTTGTGACACAACTAGAAGAAATACTGAAAGACAAATATGGAGAGATTTGAGGATAATTTTCATACAGAGCTGAAACAGTTCTGTGTAAAAGTTGAGGAGTGAGAGTGCAAGCGCTTGACTTAGAAGCATGGGCAGAGGATGCTGGAACAATTAATGTGGGATTGAAGTGGCAGTTCATAAGTGTGTGTATGAGAGAGTAAGGGTTTGCAAGAGATGTATGATGCCTTTCATTTTGCCCTTTATGCTTCATCATTATATGAGTTATTGGGGGTGGTGGAGATTGTGAGGAAGCGTGACTAGACTCTACTGCTGGTTTTTTTATACCGGTCTCCTATGTGTCTTTCTGCCAGTCACATCTTTTAAGTGTGTTTTAGTTTCACTATTCATTAACAACATCACACTCAGAGCTTATCTTTTGTTCTGATGTTTCATAGAACCATAGAATTGTTTGGGTTGGCACTCAAATCCTGTGAGCAAAATTAGATGGACACCATGCAAGACTGAGGGATTTAGAGGAGTGCTGGTACAGTGAGCGCAAGAAGTTACACTAGGACACCTGTAGCCATCACTTTGTGGTTAAAGTCACACTAATTTCTCACCAAAGGAGCTCCAGAAACTGAAACTTCACATGTTGGGTCTATGGGACACTCCATCATCAGAGCTGAAGTAAAGATATTTTTCTAAGGGAGTTTGTACTCTATCAAGTAGAGTGTTATTGAAGCAATAAGAATTAGCTTTTATGTGTCTTGAGGCAGAGATTTTATCTTCCTTTATAGTTGAATAGTGAATAGAATTTTTTGATAATTACTGTGAATAGCAGAAGTGCTATCTTATATGTATTTGAATTAAACAAGGCCTGTGGGATTAGAAGCAGACCACCCACTATCTTCCTAATTTAGTTATTGGAACTGCTTCTCCCTTGACTGTGGAAAGTGTCTATCTTTGACTCGGAGGCCTGAATCATTCATCATTGTCTTAACCCTAAGCTTTAGAGTTAATCTCTAGTAGGCAGTAGTGGTAGAAATATGGTATGGATCTAGAAAAGTAATGAAGAATACCGTTAGTATTACCTCTGGATAAGTAGTGGGGAGAGAAGAAGTGTTTCTAATGTTTTATTTGAAAACCTTCAAGAGACTTTTTGAGATCATTCTAGAAATACTGCATTGGCAGTTAGGGTCATTGCAAAGACCACAGTAGCACTGCCGTAATAATATCATCCTGGTTTGTATGCTACGCATTTGTTCTTCTTAAATGAGGTTGGTGGTAGGCTGAAGATTACAGAGATTAAAATTAAAATTTCTCCACAGAGCAGCAAGAACAGGGGTGAGCATCAGTTACCTCTCAGTGCTCCACCATTATAAATCAGCTCTATTTTGAGGTTTTCTAATTCCATTCAGGACTCAAACATCTCTGAGGAGAATGCTTCCATTTGGCAACAGTGTCTACTGATGCCAATACTGTTAATACCGCTGTTGATACTTGAAAATAAGTGAGTGTTAACACAACTCCCAGGGATTATGGGAGTGGGAAATTTCAGAAAATGTATATTTGAGTGAACTTTTGATGCAAATTCAAAAACACATATGCTTTTCCAATGCTTATCTGAACTGTTCAGAACATTCGGATCTGATAAATTTGGTAATCTTTTGAGGACCACCATTCAGTGCAGGTGCTCTAAAAATACAAGTAGATATCATGTATTATAGTTGTTTCCAGCTCTACTGGTCCTTGCTTTAATAAATAATCAGTCCTCTGAACATTTGAAAAAATGGAAAAAAAGATTGGCTGCATTGAAGAAACAGTTAAAGGATCTTTATTATGTAACGATGTGGTGCTTTTTTTGTTACGCTACATAAAATAGAACTTGGATAGCACTGACCATGTACCGACAGCCACTTTTAATCTTTTCTAAGATGTAGTTCAACTGCTACAGAAAAGGAAAATACTCCTTTTTTTCAAACCTATGATGTCACTCAGGTGCCCAGGGTTACTATTCTCACGAACGTCGTGGTGTAAGAACAAACTTGGTAACACAGAAGGATGGAGAAGTTAATAGTCTGTCCTGGAAAAAAGGGCAGAAATCACTCCAGCTTTGCAGCATCCATTCCCCTAGAGGAAAACCTTTTATATGGTTCATAAAAAGTGAGAAGTACCATCCAAAGAGTGCTACTGCCCTTATGGAGATTTGAAGGGGTTTCTGAAGTGGAGACAGAAAAGCAGGGAGAATTTAGAGTACAGAATGGACAATTTTGAAGCAGCCACTCTTGATATAGCCAAGTTGAAGGAGAAGGTTTGGGCTGAACTTAATCTTATTGTAAATGTCTTTGTTCATGCATCCAAGCCTCAGGAAAGAACTGAGGCTGGACTTAGCATGTTGACTACGTTTTAAAGAGGAAGTGAAAGGTAATTGCTCACAGATGGCATGGTGATCTGTGATAATTGAAACTGTAATACCAGCTTCAGGGAAGAAATTCTCAGCTCTCTATAAATGTTAGGTTTCTGATAACTCACAGGGAACTAAATGCTTTCCAGAAGCAAACTATAACTTTTTAAAAGGCTAGAATGCATGTTGTATTCCATACAGCCACATCACACTTTTTGTGATTGTTGGCTTCTGTTTAGCATCTTAATTAAGCCCTTGGAAACAATCTCAGATAACACCACATGCTAATGCAACTCCAGGTCCACTACAGTAGCTCATTTCAGGGTGGAAGGGGAAGGAGATATGGGGATTCTCCTCTGAGAAATAAGGTTTCCTTGATGTTTTTTTCCTGAAGCTATTTTAACCCAGGGACTCAAAGGGGCCTATCTGCACGGCACAATATACATTGCTTGGGGTGGTCAGATTTTGGAGGGCCAGTTTAAGTGACTCTTTGGCATGCTGCTTTGAATGGTGTAGACAGTGACGATCCATGGTCATGAGAGGATATGTTCAAGTGTTATAACTTGTTGGTACTTTTGCCTTGCTGCTTCTCCAGACAGCCCCCTCTCAGTTCTCAGCCATGGCATCCGACCCTGCTGTCTTTCCAAGCAACAGACACTGCACAAAATGTAGATGGTGCTGTCTACCCATCCTGTATGTATAAAGTAAGAGCCTTGATTTACAGTTGTTACAGAAATAGTGATTTATAGCTGTAAGCACTTAATAATGCCAAAAACACTTTGTGAAGTAGGTGGAACAAATAAACCAACAACTCCTATTTTGCAGAGTGGGCAAAACTGCTTTCACAATAAATTACTCCAGAGCTTATTGAAAGAGAAAACTGCAACTTAATTAAAGGGACAGGCAAGTAGAGACAAGAGTGGGTGGGAAATAATGCCTCTGCCTATCTTTAAGCAAAACAAAGTGATAGCGAGAGTAAAAAATGAGTAAATAAATAAAATGCCATGAGAAAGGTCAGACTTTTCCTCAGTAGCACCTACAAGTCACATGGCCAACCTCTGTTCTGCATATGTGAATTAATGAAAAAAAAGTCCTAATTCAAAACTACTAAGCTAAAAGATAAACAACAAATACAGTGTAGTTAGAATCCCACAAGAACACTGGATTGGAAAGAGGAGAAGAACATATCCCTCCAACTTTTAATATGCTTTTTCCTGTCTTATTCAGCTCAACATACGCTCACAAACTCAGAATACGTGCTGAGCTTTTAAAAAACACAGCCTAACCTATCCTGTGCCGAAACACATACTGCTGTGTGTTAACAGGAAAAACACCTTCTGTTAGGTGAAATTGTCCTGAGCCAGGCAGCCTACACAAAACCTGAACATTTCTTCTGGTTTCTGACTGATGGGCAAGGCGTCACACAGATCTTTTTTAACTGTTTTCGTTCTCTTACTTCTGGATTTTTTTTTTTTTTTTTTAGAGTAGCACCTCCTTGGTAGTTATGGGTCTGTCAACATGGGCCTTATAAATGTTTTCAGGGCTTTGTAGTTCATCTGTGTGAGAACTCGCATCAGTCCAAAACTTGACTCAATAGGTCTGAGCCTTTGGCTTTGCACTGCTGCGGATTCATAATTTATTCACAGAGCCTCCTAGGTTCAGTTGGCATCAGGGCGTTACAGTCTACTTTCAGCCTAGGTAGAAAAAGGAATTTAGTCAAAAATAGATGTTTGTTTTAATAAGCTGCTTTAGTGTTTTGCTAGATGCACTCACTTTTGAAGTTAGTGACTGCATGAATTTTCATTCTAGGATCATTTTAGTTAGGGCTTTCTTGTTTCTCTGAAGTCTTGAAATCTCTCTGCTTTCCTAAACAGTTACAGTTATTTTATAAAATAGTACAAGAGTACAATAGAACAAGAATAATTTGTTTCAAATGTGCATATTTATAGTTTACAGTAACTTTTATTATCTGCAATAATGCATAAAGTCATTAAGATTTGAGGATATCATCTAGGGACCTCTGAGGAATTTCACACATTCAGATTTAAATCATAATTGTCATTCTTTCAATTCCTAACTCAGTGTCTGTTCCAGCTTTTTAATAGCCCCTAGTATCACTGTCAGTGACTTTTAATTTTTTAGGGGATTCAGAAAGTAAATTCAGCCTTGGCAATATTGCTTCTTATTTTTTAAATACCACTGCTAGGGGTGAAGAGGAATTATCTATTTTGATAGTAGCGCAGCTTGTCCAGGCCATTTTTAGTTCAATGCACAGACCACTGTTGAAATTACAGCTTTAGAGAGTCTTTATATACAAAAGCTTTGGATAGATTTCATGTAGAATGATACAGTGATTTATGTTCTGGGCATGCAAAGTGATGTCCAGGCCCCCCTTACTAACTGCTGCTAATTTGGGGAGTCTATTTGTACTTGGAGAAACTCTATTTTAAAAAAGGGTGTGACATACAAGTCTGAAAGAGATGAGATAGATAAATGAGCTATCTTCTTCACTTTTAAAAAGATCTGGCATTTGACCACTGCAAAATTTGAGGCAACTGTCTTCTGCTTCACTCCTTACTATTTCTAAATTTTCAGTTATTTGCACCTGGTGTTCCTGTGCCAGTGGATTCAGCAGGGTGGTGCACCCAGTTAAAAAGCATCACTAAGAAGTGGAGACAATGCCTGGCTCAGGGCAGTGTCAGAATGCACGCCCTCAGCTCTCTAGACCATGGGCTACAAAACAGGAAAGAGCTTTAACATAAAGTACAAGTAATGTAATAAATCACAGTGCAAAGCTGCTTAGAGTGGTATTCCTCACTTTATCTCATACTGGCTTTCTAGTTATCTGGAACCTTCTCCTGCTGTCGCTGACAAGAAGGAATTTTGCCAGTGGCATCGATAGGAGACAGTTTGCTTCCTTTCTGGTGTGGAAATCAGTCCAACAGTATCTTGTGTTTTATATAATGCTTTGTCCTGAAAGACCCCTTAAGCATTTCACAAACTATGAATTTAGTCATGGTTTTGCCACAGGCCTTGAGCAAAGCACAACGCATTGTGTTTCTTCCTCCAGCACAAGGCAGGCTGAGAGTTACAAACTGGTGTTTAGGTTCCTTCTTGCACCCAGTAAACACTGCCTGGGGAAGACTGGATGCCTCAAGAGAGATTTAGGAACCAGAATGGTCAACAGGGAGTTGCATGTTTGGTCTAATAGCACAATGCAAAGCACTGCAATGTTAAATCCTAAATCCCACCCTCTCCATTCATACAACTCTACAAAGAAAAAATGCTCCCTGCCTAGGAATTGCAGCCCCCAATATCTTCTTTTTAAGGTAGCTTTCCTGCAACCTATCTGCCAAAAAAGAGAGTGAGTCATTGTTTTCATTCAAGTGTAGGAAGGCAACTCTTGCGGTAGGACAATCTCAGTGGCTAGAACACTGATCCAAGATGGAGGAGATAGCTGTTGATTCTTGTCTTCACCTGAGTGGTGAAGACACCCACATCTTCCGAAAGCCAGCACTCCCTATGGCTATTGGCCATACTCCTCTCCCTTTTGTTGAAGCTGTTCCACTTAATGGGAATTTGTTGCAGATTCACTGGCCCAGTGAGGGAGAACATGATACTTAGTGTAATTTTTTGGACATTTATCAGGGAAAAGAAAGGACTGTGTTTAAGTTACTGCTTTGTAGAGGGTTTGTGTTTTACATAAAACAGCTATTAGATGAAGTAGTGTCATGGTTTAACCCCAGCCGGCAACTAAGCACCACACAGCCGCTTGCTCACTCCCCTTATGGGGGGATGGGGGAGAGAATCAGGAGAGTAAAAGTGAGAAAAACCATGGATTGAGATAAAGACAGTTTAGTAAGTAAAGCAAAAGCCATGCATGCAAGCAAAGCAAAACAAGGAATTCATTCACTTCTTCCCATTGTCAGGCAGGTGTTCAGCCATCTCCTGGAAAGCAGGGCTCCATCACACCTAACAGTTACTTAGGAAGACAAATGCCATCACTCCAAATGTCCCCCCCTTCCTTCTTCTTCCCCCAGCTTTATATGCTGAGCATGACGTCATACAGTACGGAACATCCCTTTGGTCAATTGGGGTCAGCTGTCCCAGCTGTGTCCCCTCCCAACTTCTTGTGCACCCCCAGCCTACTCGCTGGTGGGGTGGGGTGAGAAGCAGAAAAGGCCTTGACTCTGTGTAAGCACTGCTCAGCAATAACTAAAACATCCCTGTATTATCAACACTGTTTTCAGCACAAATCCAAAACATAGCCCCATAGTAGCTACTATAAAGAAAATTAACTGTATCCCAGCCAAAACCAGCACAAGTACCTGTGCTGACTTGGGAGCGAGACCTGGAACTTGGAACTTTGTCTTGTCTCATTTATTGTAGCCATTAACTAAAGAAACGAAATTCTCTGCTTTTCCTCCACAGGCAGCATCAAAATCAGTGTTGTCTGCAGTGCATTATATATTTGGGGTCGTCTGAGAATTAGCCTTTCCAGGAAGCCTGGCAGATAGGCCTGATGGAGATCATGGTTTTAAGGATTACAGTTTTGATGTAGCTGATATTTAGGCATGAAACACCTTCTTTGAATGTGTATCTAAGTAAGTGATCCAACTTCACCAAATAAGTTTGATCTTCTCGCTTCAGAACTGAAATCTAGATCTTTCAAGCGTCTGACTACTATTGAAGCATGAGGTCACCCTTCCTCTCCTGCTGTTCCTATCCACTGTTCAAATATGTTATCTCCTCAGTATGGTACGGAGCTTTTTAGCTGTTAAGGCAACACTATACAGAAGGCAGGATATTGTATCTGTTTGAAATGGCCTTAGGAATGCAGCCATCATGGGTAATTGTGTGAAAAGCACCTTGGGATGTCTGATCTTTAAAATGGTTGTGGTCTTAATTTTATGCTTATATTCAAAAGACAGCATTGTCAAAAAAAGCAAAACAAAAAATGCAGGCACGCTCCTGCCCCCTCACATCAAGTTGGGCAGTGATTCAGCACTGACTCAGACCTTTGTAATGAAACAGCCACGCTGTTTCTTGCAGCAGGAAAGAATCTCAGGAAACTGGAACCCTACAATTCCAAGCACAAAGTAGTGGCCTTGGGTCCCCTTTGTGATTTCACAGAAGGTCCTATTAACATTAATCCCCATTAGGGACAGAGCAGCTAAGGAATAGTTCAACAGAGAATGCTAATTTACTGTTTAAGAACCTTTGTTGGTTTTGATGTCTTTATTTTTTTTCTTTTTAGGAGAGGAAATTACCAGCTATTCCCAAAGGAAAGGGGTGATAGTGGTTGTAGATCAATATGTGAAACATGAGCACCCGTAAAACAGTCACTGAGCTGCACGACGAGGGGTGTGAGGCTATGTGTCCGTGGCTAGGGGATTCGGGTTAGTGTGGGCAGTCCTGAGTTCTTCCTCCAGGACTTCCTTTCTCCACAGTTTAAACGTACACACAGTCTTGGGAGGCAGGACGGCAACCTGTCAGACCTGTATGCTTTTCTCCTGGCCCTGGGATTGACATAAAACTCTACACACAGACACAGTAGCCACTGAAAGGGTGAACTATGCCTTCCTATCTCACACACACTTTGGTTAGGTGTTTTTCTAGGAGCCCAAAAGTTTTGTCTAAGTGCTATAATTACTAAATGAGGCTACCGTTTGAAACAGGAGAGCTGATACTATTTATCTCTTTCAGCAGCTGCATCCTCAAAAGTGAGTCCTGCTCACCTGCTTGAAAAAAAAACTGTAAACATATACTCTCACGAGAGGATTTAATCCTGAGGGAGTTCAGGCATCTGCCTGAGCTCTGGTTTGAGGCTTTAAGCCTCAAAGAGATGCAGGATTTCAGACAGACCCTAAGTTTAGTATTTCCTGCTGGGTCTCTCTAGAAAGCTCCCCTTGCATCTTGATGCCACTAGGTTATCATTCTGACTGCTGGTCATTTGTAAGGGTCTCAGTAATCAAGAATGAGTTTGGTATACATTTTGAAAGAGCAGGCATCTAAGTATGGGATGCTGCAGATTTTTTACCTACATGCTACTATGTCCCTTATTTGTTCTAGGTAACTTGATATATATGTTTAGAGCAGTTAAGTAGGAGATGGGACTTTTGCCCAATGATTTAATGTGTGACTTTCAGAACGTGTGACTTAAATCCTTTCAGTATCTCAGCCTGTTGACTGTTTTCTTGGACACCCTGCTGTTTATCATGCCTGGCTCCCATTTCAATTTTTTCAGTCTGGATTGCAAGCTGTTTTAGACAGAGACCATCTTTTCTGTGTTTGTCTTTTACGCTTGATACGCAGAGAAGTTCTGTCCTTGAATCATAAATAGTAGCAGTGCTAAGTTTCCACAGGCAGATGCTGAGGCCACAAAGGTTGCTCGGGTTCAGGTCATTTGCCTTTAAAATTTTCTTTAATAAGAACTGAAAGCACTCTGCTTTTTGGAGGAACAAATTCACTTTCTAGGATAGTGATCAGTGTTAAAAATTATGTGTTGGCTGAGAAATAGCTGGAATTCCTTGTTGCCAACAGTTATTATGAAGTCGCTGGTCTCTGTTCTGGTTAGTATATGCAAATGCAGCACAGCACACTGCAGTTTCAGTGCCTCTCCTTGATTGCTTGTCATTTTATGTAGCAAGTCAGCCTGGCTACTGCACTTTCTCTGCAGCCATAGCTTTAAAGACCTGGTGATGATCACCAATGATAACCTCACCACCATTCCAGGGAAAAGCTGTCAAGGTTTTGTTTTCACCTTCCACTGACTAACTGCAACTTCAGGGCATTTTACAGAACATTCATGTTTATTCTCCTGATTAGCATCAGGGTTTACAGTGATGAATAAGTGAGTCATTCACTAGTGCAACCATTTAATAAGCTTTTCCGGGGTCTGCCTTAATGTGAGTCAGAGAATTATGAGTGCAATGCACCCTACAACTGAGAACTAGTCACCTTATCTGAGAAATGATTACCTTATTCTTTCAATAAAGGATTAGTTTTGATTTGTCTGTGCAAAATGAAGATCTGCAGTACATATGCCGTGGAATTTGTGAGGTGGTTAAACTGAAATTTTACTGCTTTCTTTCTGGTCAGCTTGCTTTTTTTTACCCTCTTTTACCAAAAAAAATAATAAGGCAGCTATCTGAAATTGAATAGTTTAAATGTTCTGCTGTGCTGTCTTCATGGTAAAGATATTAACTGTTTAGTTTTTCCTATTCTCCAGTGCCTTCTAGACTTAACATATTGCTGCAGCTTTGCTTTATTTCCCACTGTGTTCCAAATACCTCTGTGGAAGTGTGTTGGGGGATTAAATCTTCATGCTTCTCAGATACTCTAATTTTATCTCGAATAATCCCATTTTTTCAGGCTAATGAATCTGTTTTCCATTAATCTCTTAATTCTTTCTCTAATTTTTACTGTCTATGCTGTGAAAAGGTGGTTTTCGTTGAATAGAATTTAATGCACAGAGTTGAGACAGGATGTGAATGTAAATCTTACTGGCAAAGCTTCTACTCCCTTTAACCCAAATTTTGTTTAGGTAAGGAACAGTAGATTAAAACCCTACGTTGTGCCTAATCTGCACCAATGTCATGTAAACTGACCTGTAGCTGTCATGTAAGGTTTCAACATAGTCTTGATTGTTTCATCTCACATTACAAATAATGCAGTTAAGTGCCAGTTATGGCAAAACTGAATAGCTGCACAGAAAACCAAAATAGAGTAGTATAGTGCAAACACACTGAAAAAGTAGCACAAGTAGCAAAAGAAAGACTATAAGGCTGTTGAGATGTGAACTGGACAGGTATTCAAAGACACAAAAGTGATGTATCAGTTATGTAAATTGTAGTGGCTATAAACAATTGCTCATCAAAGAATGGCTGTTAGTAGACAATTATTTCTCATCATCTATGTATATTTTCTGAAGTCAGTATATAGCAGTTACAAGAACTTGTTATAAGCAAGATTGTTTCGATAATAATTAAGAAATAGAAGGCTCAGTTAAATAGAACAGGAAAAAACCTGCTCCTTTAGTCCTATAAGCAAAGAAAATGGTAGCTTATGGTTTTACAGCTGAAGAATGAAGTGTTCTGCAGATAAGCTGACACAAATTTCTTTCAGAAACCTTAGTTTCCAGTTCTGATTTCTTAAAAGGAAAACCTTGAGTTAAATAGCAATTAGTATAAAATGTTAATGGAAGAAGGCGAGCATGTAAGGGAACAAACAGCAGCTTGCTCAAGTGGAAAGTAATCTTTGGGTTACCGAACAAATGAGAAAGATGAGTTATGTGTTCTGTGCAGCTGGGCTTATCCTGTAGTTTTTTTACCTAGACTGAATCTTAATAATGTTAGCTAAGTAATTTTCCATAAAATAATAAACTTGGAATTGGAGCCTGCGATATTTTTAGCAATGCCTTACTTTTCCTTTCTGTTAATATTTCCCAGACTCTCCCGCACCTACATCCTCGTTAGTCACTACTGCAAGAAAAAGAATGGCAACTTGCATTTTGTGAATTTAGAGTTCCACACGCTTTCCTGTACAACTCACTTCACTCATTTCAGAATCGTCAAATGACTTCAGTCCAAGTGAATCTGCCATTTCTGTATTTATTTAACATTGGGTTTACTGAGTGTGGGTGGAATGAATGGTATCAAAATGTTTAGCTTGTGGTGGTTGGAGGCATTTTCATCATATTTTCCTGTTGTTATGACACTCTTGTCTGTTTATTTTTTTTGTTTTGCTTGCAGCAAGTGTGCATAGTCCTAAACTTCTGAGTTGTTTGTGAATTAAACAGTTGTTCCATTTTTAGTATGTTTAAGAATCATTTAGAAGCTTTTTAAAGTTTTAATTATATTTCAAGATTTGTATGCTTGGACACAAATTAAGGACAGATTGAGGAAAGGACTGCTCTACTGTTTCAGTTAACCTTTCTTAGTATGTAGATCTTTCCTCACTTCTTCATATTAGGCGAGGGCCAGTGTACAATGTAAACTGCAAAAGTACAAGAGCAATTACTCACATGCCATGCAACAGTGAGTTTCTTACCTAGGTATTCTGCATGAGTGCATAGTTGGGAATAGCTAACAGAGTAGCCAATCCTAAATGGATGGCAATGCTACTTGTGAATTAACTCCTGAGGCAGCATCAGTTCCCCACACAGCATCTTAAGGAAGATCAGCGCACAAGAGTTTCTGCTTTGATGTAGGAGCACAAGGAGGAGTGAACAGAGTGTGGTAGCCTCGGTAGCTGTCTCAAACTAAAACAACGTTGTTCATGAATCAGTACTGTTAGAAGCACTATTATTCTGGTAATGTGTTGGAGAAACAAGGGATTAATCCCTGTTCTCCAAGATGCCAGCCGCTTGACTGGGACAGATCTTTTCAATCAGCATTCTTGTTGGTGATTAGGCCTTCTTAGAACATCTTCTGACCAGCTCTACTTATCAGGAAGCAAGGTGAGGAAAGGGAAATGTGTTCAAAATGGACGGGATCTGTATGAATACCATCCTAACCAAGTTTTTTCCACATTATGTACATTGAGGCAGTACATCAAGGGTTCAGAAATGGAGGGAAAAAACCTGTGAACATGTAGACAGAATATTTTGATTTTTTTTTTTTCTCCAAAACACGGGTATTTAAAACTGACAAACTTCAGCTAGTTCTGCCTAATTTGCAGGTGTCCAGAGAAGAACATGGTGAGGAACTGGAGCAGGAATAGAAGAAAAAGAGTCTCAAGAGGAAGGAAAGGGAAGAACCTTCTTTTAGACATCGGTAGAAGTGAGTTGTTCACCAGCAGGGAAGTGGAGAGGTCAAGTGGCTTTTAGTCATGCAAATAATGATGTAGGAGGGCTGTACTGCAAGGCGGATCTGAGAGAGAGCCTCATTTAGAGGAGTGTGTGTCAGTTCTCAGTTAAGAGCTTTTTGATTGTTAGAAAGGGTGCAGACTATGTCTGGAGTTTTCACTTCTAGCTTCAAAGGACATTCTTCCTGGCACAGAGGAAAAAGAGGTTTATTTTCAAATCAAACCAAAACAGACTTTGTAGCAAAAGAAACCAAGATTTGCTTATTTACTAAGGCGGCACACACAAATCTATCTGGTGTGAAAATTGAGATAGCCTCTTGACTACACTGTTACAGCCTACCAATTGCTGTCTTAATTGCTGCTGCCAGTTAGCTTAATTGGGAAATCAACTGTTGATTTACAGTTAATATTCCAAATATATTTGCACACATAAACACACAGCCTTGACTGATTCTTTAAAAAAAGATGTCAGAAAAATACCTAGCCACTTTGTCTGGTGGTTTTGCTTAACTGTCCAGGAAGAAAATTGCCCTCTGCAAACAAAAAGTGGACTTGAACTAACTCATTAAAAAAAATTACTTCAGACCGTAACACCAACAAACAGAGGAAGAACTTATGTTTTCATAGGTCACCTAAACTGCCTTTTCACTGAATACCTGTTACTCTTTTCAGGCTTGTCTTGTCCATTGCCTCCACGGTCCTCACCTGCTTCCTCCACTAGGTCAGGAATTTAACTGCTACTCAGGTTAAGACATGCAGCCAGCTGAACAATCTGATCATGTCCATAAAAAGCCCAGTAATGTTCCCTTCCAGATGTTGCTTTTCACTGTCATTTTTCTGTCAGATCAGGCTTGGCTTTCATAAATCAGTTTTATTTCTTACCAGTAGTTCCTAAATTGTTGGAGTATTGCTGCAGGCTTGGAGGAAGCTGGACAGCACCTTGTTTAGTCCTGCTGAAGTACAAATACACAGTATCGGTCCTATGTACACGTGCAAAAATAGTGTGTGCACGGGAAAAAAAAAAAGACTGCTGAGAATGAAAGCTAAATATTTCCAGAGCCTGCATTTGAACCAGCTTTTTTTTTTTTTTTTTTGTGTGTGTGAATTTCTGAAGCAGTGTAAATCAAAGTGCTGGACTGGGGACACAAGACACGCTTCAGGACTTTTGTATGGGTAGGGGATTGGATGGGTTGCTCAGAAGACTGAAGTCTAGGTCAGAGAGGCTCAGTTAGAGGATTGCCATGCTGATACAAATGGGACAGTGTTGCCTGCTGTACTCTCAATGCTGAAAGAGCAAACTGGTCACTGAATTTGTTTGGGATGTGTGAACATGGTAGTGACAGGGGGAAGTTTGGGAATTCCTGACTCGTTTGAAGTGTGTCTTGAAAGGAAAACACTGGCCTCAGAAGCTTAGATCTCAGCTACTTTGCTTTAATTGCACACAATTATACCACTTTTATGGAGGGTTTGATTGTAGTTCTAAAAACACTGGATTACTACATAAGAAAACTGGATTACACGTTTCCACAGTAGGAATCTTGCTGCTGAGACTGGTGTTTGCTCAAGTCCATCATTATTCAATTGAAGAGCTTGATGCTCCTGAAGAGAGATGAATTATTGCTTTGAAGAGCTGTGCTGGCAATGAAGAAAATACCAATGATACTGCTGGCTAATTATTTTCAAGTCAATGGTAAGGCTATGTTATTACTGCAGAGACTGCAGTGTTGAAGATGTTGCATTTACTGATGAGAAGCTCTTCATTCTGACAAAGAACTGGCTTGCTGGCAGACAAACTTGTCCTGCTGCTAAAGGGAAATTGGTAGTGCTGAAAGATTGTTTTTGAGACCTTCAAGAGGGATAAAAAGCATTTTAGAGAGTTTCTCTAAGGCAAACTTGAAAAATAAAACCACAATAAAAAATCCTGCTCCATTGTAGCAACAATAAAACATCCCTATTAAAGCCCACTCTTGCAGGCTTTTTTTGAAAGGCAGAGACCCTTGAACACCCGTGGAAGTTTTGTATGTTTTTAGGGTTTATTCTTCGACCTTAAATTTGAGTTTGATTTATTTTCAGGAATGTTCGTTCTGTAAGAGGACTGCAATATAACATTTTGTCTTACATATTGTGAGAAGGGAAGACAAGAAAAGGAAAATGAGAATACCAAGAAAATAATATTGCAGGTAATGTTTTAAGGGGGGTGCTGACAAGGGAGAAATAGGATGGAGAACAAAAAAGGACAATATGGATTAAACTGTTATATGATGAATGGCTTGCAGGTTGAAAAAGTTTGAGGTAAAAGGAGGGGAAGTAACAGCACTTCAGAGCACTAGCAGTAGGCCAGAGAACAGTCACACCTGGAGAGGATCTGTTGCCATGTTGTGTAATGGCTTTGAACAGATTCATTTTCTCCTAACACACATTGAAACTTTTTGTCCACTATAATTTTAAGCATACAGCTGTGGCTGCTTGCACTTTTTTGCTGAGCTTTCTGGGTTTACTGAAGCAGTCCTGGGACACCATTCTTCCCTGGAAATCCTGGGGTGCCTCTGAAACCAATATTGCCTTTTTCACCTCTTTCACCTCTAAATCTATTCTCCTCAGGAAATCCTGGTTTGCCCTTTTGGTGTTTCTCAAGACAGATTGCAACACAGCCACTGTCTCCTGGAGGCCCTCTTTCACCTTTTATTCCCATATCCCCACATTCTCCACTAGGCCCTGGTGGACCCATTTTTGCTTCTTCACCTTTTACCTCGGGCTCCAGGGTGGCCTATTGGGTTGTATCTATTCCTTGATGGCCTGAGGTGTCATAATTCACCCTTACATTGCCAGTCCAGGTCCACCTGAGCCACTTCGATCTTAGCAGCCTGATCCACCTGCTGGTATTTTGATGTTCTTCAGTGGCCCGACTCTTGGGTATGTGAGCATCTACGTGATGTACTTTTACAACCAGGTTTTCTACCCAGGCAGCAATATCCTGCCACAATGCGGCAGCCCAGATGGGTTTGCCTCTGCGCTGCCAGTTGTTCTGTTTCCATTGCTGTAACCACCCCCACAGGGCATTTGCCACCATCCGTGAGTCAGTATAGAGATAGAGCACTGGCCATTTTTCTCATTCAGCAATATCTGTAGCCAGTTGGATGGCTTTCACCTCTGTAAACTGACTCGGTTCACCTTCTCCTTCAGCAGCTTTTGCAACTTGTCGGACAGGAGTTGCCTCCAGAGGCTGAGGGCTTGTGCCCCTTTTCCAATTGCTTTGTCAAAACCCCCTTCCCTAGAAAGGGATTTCCAAGGACATCCATACAATGATGGGTATTTATTGTTATAACGCATGAAAACTGAAGTATATAAAAAAGGCAGATGTTTTGCAAAACACCTTGCAAAAGTGATTATTCTGCCTCACAAATTACTCACCAACTATTCCACTTCAACAAGAGTTTGCAGAGTGGGATACTTTGATTAAAGCACTGTGCCTTTACTAGAAGTGTTCAGTCTGTGACAATACCAGGGCTTCCAAGGGTATCCAGAGGAATACCTCACCAATATGAAAACCCCGGAATTGCCCTTTGTTGAATTTTTGTTACTTTCTCCATTCTTCAAGCTTCACAGAATTTGAGCTGGCTTTAATGTCTAAATATCTCTCTAAACATAATCAAACTTAACCTGGTATAAAACAACTGCCAGAGAGCCATAAATAAGTATGGTTTTCTTGGCTAATTGAGTGCAGTATGCCTTTTTGTTTTGAAGAATAGTATGTAAAGGAGTGGTACACCTCCTTTAGGTAGGAGAGAAAAAATTGGTTTGCCCATGCTGGCACAGGCAGGTTGAGCACCTTTTGCTATTTCCCTAAGACCTGTATATTCAGTAAATAATTAATTCCTGGATCAGATTGCTTTTATTATATCAACCCACATACCAGGATATCTTCTAGTGAGCCAAAAAGTTCCCATGATGTGGCTTGTTGCCTTTATTAGACTGATTGTTTAGACTAAAAAGGCTACTTATGACCTAAAATGAAAAATGTATTTCCACGTATCATTGCCATTTTTTTACTGTCTTAAATGGTTGACATTTAAAACTAAACTTACAGTTTTATTCTTCATACTTTACTGCTTAAAATTTGTATTCATTTTATCAAGCTGTGTTGGCTTTAATACTTACATGTATTGTATTATATGGTTCTCTGTTGCCAATGGCTAAGCTTCTAGATTAATAAGCCTATAAATTGATAAATAAATAGTACATTTCTGTGAATAAGTCCCTAGCCTGTGACTTAGTTACGTAATTCAAGTGTTCAAAATCTGAACTGATTCAAAGAGCATAATTTTTACAATCCATTTCTAGACTGAGTAGTCAAATGGAAACTTTGCCTACCATTACTGCTACTACATTACTTTTCTACCATTATTTTCTTAAATAGAGTAATGAAAGTAGCAGAAATTACTTCATGAAGAGTGCAATAAACTATTTATAAATTATCATTACTTTTTATTTCTTGCAGCTCTTAGTCAGTCCTAAGATGGAGCAACTAATAAACATGTGTGGTTTCCTGTCATCTTAGCATCTATCTTCTACTCTACATCAGGTTGATGGTTCCTACCCTATAGCTTGCAGGCAGTATGCTGCTTGTGAGATGTTCCAGTGCTGGTCACAGCAACAGGGGAATCAAAAGTTAAAATGGGAAAGCTTGATGCCCACAACACATCACATCCACATTATTGCTATTACTGGGTCCATCAAATACTCATGATTGCAGTAGTGAGCCATAAATTTACCGTGAGTTTCAGTCACTAGAGGGCACTTGAACAGTTTTCACACATATCATCCAGTAGATGACAAAAATACATACCAAGCTCTGTGGGAGTGCAGACTGGGCATATAAATATAACCTGTGATGCACCAAGCTTTATATAAAAAGGAGACTACACAGGCGAAAAGTAAGACTTAAGAGGAATGAGTAAAAAGTAAACCCATTAAGAATGTAACAGGAAGGCACTGATTTCCTAGCTACAAATAATGGAGAGAAATTTAAATTTTTTTTCATTAAAACCATGAGACAGATTTAGCTGTTGCTATAAAGAGGGAGGTAGAGATAGGCTTTGTTTTTTCTGTGCTTGAGGATTTTTAGTTTCTTGCCAGTCTACCTGTAAGGCTTACATTGTGTTTCCCCTCCAAATTACCTTTAGTAGTTTATGACCACCAGGTTCTGTGTTATGGAAGAAGTCTTCTTAGGTGGATTGAGGTTTCTTTCTTTTTTGAGCTAATTCCTGCTGAGAAATTTAATTAAGATCTTGAAAATGATGTATACTTTGGTTTACACTTAAAAGACATGTTTACCTCTTCTTTTGTCTACTAATTGCTACTCCCTTTCACAGTGCATTTCAGTCACATACCTTTATGCCAAAAGGCCTAGCCAAAATCATGGTTCACTCGCCTCTAATATTTATTTCTTTGTTAGAAGTAGGATTCTAGTTTCTAATTTATTTTTGTTTGCCAGAATACAGAAAAAAAAAAAAGTGTTTCCTTGTAACATATATGACTTTATGGATTCCTTTAACAAGTTGAAAAAAAGGATTAGATTGTAGCCTTTAAGGTTAGTTCTGAGCAAAAGGGGCTCTGAAGTGCACTATGTCTCAGAAATACCCACTCCTGTCTATGTTTCTTGATTCAGATTTGTTCCGGGTTGGTCTGTAATAGCAGTTAACCATAATGAAGACTCCAAACCACCTCAAATATGATAGTCAGCTAGTGAGGTTTCCTGCCTCTGTACTGCATGATGTAGGAGGCAAACACAACACTGCCTGTGCAGGGTAGATATATACAAAGCTGAAGGCTGGAAGAAATCTTACTCCATCCTGCATGTAAGCAGTCTAACTCATCATCTAAAAATCCAAAAATTCTTTGTGAATGTCCCAGGATCAGAAACTGGCCCTTTAGATAATAGTCTAAAGCAATCTTTCTAAGGAACAAAATCTTATAGAATCATAGAATCGTTTAGATTGGAATAGACATTTGAGATCATCAAGTCCAACTGTAAATCTTCCCAGATAGTTAAAATTTTGGAGGTGCTACCCTTTTGTAACTCATTGAAAGCTGGAGCCTTCCTAACAAGCAGGAACTAGTATTCTTTTTGGCTAGACTCGGTATAGGCAGACTTTTCAGCTTTGCTAACAAAGAGGCACTGGCTTGCTTTAGATCCCTTTCTAAAATAATTTGCTCTCTGTTGACTCTGAGTCCTAAAATAGTTCCAGATAATTACTACAACTAAAACTGGTAAAGGAAAATAGAAATGTGTGTCATTTTTTCAGTCTTTCACGTTTAATAAAAGATGGTGGCAAAACAATTTTCAAAAACAGAGCATCTAGAAAAGTGTCTCTACATATCTGTTGCTATTTGAGAGACCCCTGGAAAAAATTACCAATGCTTTCCTGCTAAAGACCTTAAAAACGAAATAACAGTTGAACATATTTGAAGTTATGTTGTATATAAATCAGTCATATGGCTTCAAGTGTTGTTGTACTTTTCCAATTATGCCTACCATCTAACATTCACTTTTTCCATTAGTGAAATGCTAGACATTCCCTTTGGCAGCTCTGCTTAAATCATTTGGGATGCACAATTCTATTTTCCTAGGGTGACACATTCCACTTCTCAGATTGATACTGAAACTTGTTTTGTGTCTCTAATTGTTGCCTTATTTATGCTGTAACCCCAGGATATAAAAGACTGGACACTGAGCTGATAGCATTGAGATGAGTTGGAGTAACTCCACTGAATTT
>WAAD01013256.1:6052-20008 GCA_013389945.1 Fregata magnificens | reverse complement strand
AAGGAAGCATGACAAGTTCAGAGAACTCTGCTAAGGAATGGTAAAACAGATGCTGAAAGTGACGTGTGAAAGGGGTGGTTCGCTCCAAGGCAGCCCACAAAATGGTGGTGTGGGGCCTGGGAGGCCAGATAAAGGCACTCAGGATTAACGAGCATTGATATGCCAAGGAAGTAAATCAATTAGATTTATCTAGAGATCCCTTCCATTTAGGGCTGAAGGACTTAGGTAGTGTTTCTTTCCTTCATGGGGAGAAAGATTATCTGAGAGGAGTTAGGCCCAAGAAGAGGAACAACTGAGCCCTTCACATGAAAGGAGAAGGACTTGCAAGCAAAGGAGAGCTGAAGGATGGTCAAAGGAAGGTAAAGGACTTGCTGGGGCTTGCTTTGTTTCTGAGTGCTTTCATACCCTAAAAAAAAAAAAAAAAAGACATTTGCCCTTGCTGTTCAATCACAATTTGGTAAACTGCTAAGCAGTTAGCATGAAAATAAATAAATAACTTTAGAAAGCTGAGGTGGGCTGAAGCACTGCTCAATGTTTTATGCAAGAGCAGTGAAGAACGTGTCAGCCTCTTGTCAGATAATTGCTACTTGTCTCTAGCTCTGTCAGGTCTGAAAGCATTTTGTTTTCTCTCCTCTGTCCATAAGGAAGGAACTTCTTGTGATGCTGCTGAGGTGAGTAAAAGCCTTATTGTAGACCTGGCTGGAAAATAAATAAAACATAGGCAAGATCTGGAAGCTGAATCTGTTAATGAGATACAAAGTAATAGGTTAAAATCCGCAGCATGCAAGGCTCCGAGGGTGTGCTGTGCAGCAATGACTGATGGTACAAACTCTCTTCAGGCCTGTCAAGGTTTGCTGGTGTCTGCCCAACCTGGTCTTGTGCCATGGTGAGCCTCCTGGCTCTTATACCCTATTTATGCGCAGACTATGGATCTTCAGTTGATTTTGAAATAAGGAGGTTTGACCTTTCCTGTTCTGATTTGTGTGTCTGTGGCACAGATACGGATGGAGCTTTCCTATCTTCAGGTTCTCTTAATTTTACAAATACAGCTGAAGCAGAGAAACTTCTCTATGACCATTGACTTCCATTATGTGAAACTGCCCGACAGCTTGAAACTATAAATAGGGGACCATACGTTCCAGGCATCTAGAATCTGGGCATGGTGATATTTCAGAGGCTGCTTTTTTTTCCCTTTCTGATTCATCATTCAAAAAGATTACCTGAGAAGCACCTCAGGGCTCTCTTTAAATATGACTCATACAAAGAGTAAGTGATAATCATCAGGCTTTGTTATTTATAGAAAGGTGGTAGCTGTGTTAATGGTGAAGCAGCAGTTTCATAGTGAGGTGCCCATTTCTAACAAACATGGAAAATTATTTGCGGGGTCTAACTGACTGAGAAGCAAAGATTTTGAATTTTCAGGTCAATTTTTAGTCTAAGGTTGATAATGACTGAAAATACTTAGCTGCCAATTGGTCTATTTGAAATAAACTTTTGTTTGTGGTTGGTTTGTTTTTGTTTGGTTGGTTTTTTACCTAGGGTCAAACTCACATGTTGTGAAGGAACATAACAATTTGCATTAATAAGTAGCTTTTCTGGACAGGGAAGTGAACACTTCTTACTCTTGGTGAAACTCATACTTATGGGCCATGTTCTGCCTGCCAATAAGAAAATACAAGGCCTGTCAGTCTATTTACATTAAGTACAAAAAAGGACACATAATAACAATTCTTCTTTAAACTATTTGTATTTGCAGAAAGATAGTGGTGATTTGTATATCCCTCAGTGAGGCAATCAGACCTTGCAAAATTAGCATCAGCAGTGTACTTTCTGCCCGGCCATGAGGTTGGCTGTTGCAAAGGGTCTGGTGTGGCGTTTTTGAGCGTGATGGTTTGTAGTTTTATTGGGGTTTTTTAGTACATATGAGTGAGTTCCAAACCTCTCTTTTTACTCCAGAATTATAAGGACTAGAACTTTGATTCAGACACATATTTTATATGTTTATGGTGTACATATAAGTAAGCAAGCAAGCAAATGCAGGAAGATGTATTCCATTTGAGCTGAACTTTGCTTCCATATGTTTAAATTCAGTCCTCTTACTGAAGGAAAACCCAACAACTTGTTAATTTTAGGTAGTTTGTGAGGATTTGGGGGAAAAATGGGTGTGCTGGGATTTTCTCCTGAGGAGTATGACCTTGTTACAACAATATATGCATGTCGATTAAGGAATTTTCACCTCATTTATATCAATCACTCTTTTCTGTGGCTATATTCTGAATAGTGAGTTTTTTTGAAAATCAGCTTAATCTATCACCTAATGATTCAATATAATTAGTTTACAAGAAGAAGTTTTGAAAGATTTGGTCCAACTGTCTATTCTACAAAGTCAAGTCTTGCATTGAGATGCAAATTGAGGCCTTCATACTTTGTCACTAATGCTTGTCAAAAATTCCTTAGCCTCTGTTTCATAAAAATATACAAAATTGTGGGGAGGAACCTACCTTCCCTGATCGATCTATTTTTTCACTGGATTCCCACTTCAGAGCAAAATCAGATTTACCTTTTTAAATGTCAAAATATTTTGTGCTTGAATGTCACAAGGAAATGTAAGGTTTTAGTTTGTCTCATTCATTAATTCAGTTTCATTAATGTAGTGATTAATATTGTAGTATAACTGACTTTTGACTTTAAAAAGCAAAAAGTGAATGAAATTATGCTCTTATTTTATTTCAGTAAGAACGTAATTTTTATTTCCTTTAGGAGAATTTTAAAATTCTTAGTATTTGTTCAAGATCCTGAAATGAAACTTTCAGCCTTTGTGCTACTGCAATTGTCACCAGACTAAAAGCCTGCACATCAAATTCTAGTCTTTATGTAACATCTCTGCATTTTTGTTATTCCAATAGCCGCACAGCTCCTTAGTGTTATCTTCAAGGAGTTGATTTTTGATTCATAGTTCCTCCTGTTTCAGATTAATTTGTCAATACAGGTCTATCTTGTCGCCGAAGAAAAACAGAGATAACAGAATAATGTTAAACAAAAAAATTATTTCACATAGCCTAAAAGTTTACCAAATATCTTGATAGTTCTCTCAAAAAAAAAAAATAACAATGGACTCTGCTTTTTACTAAAAATAGAACGGGCAGACAGTTGAAGAAGGGAAATCCCATTATTAAGTTATCCTAATTTTTATAAAATAAGTGAATAACAGAAGAATATTTTAGACAAGGCAGATATAATGCTTGTGTTTCTTCTAAGGTACTGAATACACTGTAACTCAATTGACAATAATCGTTCAATCACATTGATAAGGCATTTGTGCATCGCTGCAATTCACAAAATCCTGCAGTCCTTAATGTGTGTCTCAATCTTTTGGGTGAATTATCAGCTAATGCTGTGTGATAGCTAATCTGTGAACACTTTTCACCTCACAGTTACCGGAAACATGTACACTGTCTGACGTTTTGCTATTCCTTTTCTGGTCCCTGTACCTTTATCACTAAGTAATGTTAGAATGTCTAACCCAATTGATTCCATGTTAAAATCCTTGCTGTGACAAGCATCAGTTTTATTTTTATGGTCTTGGGACAAGAGGTGAGTGGCCTCGCATGAGGTTAATGGGGCTTTAAGAAAATGTTATGTTCCTTCGGCGCAAGATAAGGTTCTCTTCTTCTGATGGGAATCCTGTCACTTTATCAGATATAACAGCTTTCTCTGCCAAAGAGTTGAGATATTAGTCTGTGTGAAATGATTTATAGTTTTTCCTTGGCTTGCCTGCTGAATCTTGGACAAAAAATAAATCTTATGGCAGATGCCAATTGTTCCCTGTTGGTCTGTGTGTAGAAATATGTACTACCATGAGAGCTAGTCAAAGCATTCAAATACAACCAGAACAGTTGTGTAGACAACTGAGAGCAGAGCAGAATACCTGGGGTCAAACTCTCACAGGCAGAAGTTGAAACAAACTGTTAGAGGTTCAGAAAAGGGTTAAACTTCCTTTACTCATTTCTAGAGTGAATGTCTATCTAAAAATGTAAGAGTACAAGTAGGTAATAAATACATTTGTAACTTACCACTCATAACACTCATTCATCTGCGCAATATTTGTGTTATTTTCTTATCTCAAATATGGCACAAATGGTAATTTTTAACTATTTCTACTGTGTGCTTCCTCCACAAAACACAGTGCAATAGCATAACATATAAAAGCAGATTTTAACAAGGGGAATAAAATAATGTTTTAAGGAAACCGAGATACCTTCTGGTCCCACACGACAGGACAGCAAAGGGATCTGCAGGAAAAATCACATAATGCCGTTTCTATCTCTTCTCAGTAAAAGTTTGCAAAAGAGGGGCGTTTTGGTGAAATTACAACCTCATTTATTCTTTCATTCTAACTTGTTTATAAATGAATTTGGAGCATTGCTATGATATAAACCTCATCAGAATATGCAGCCACAACTGTGTAAGGGAGGATTGAGAGTATTTTGCCAGACCTGGTTCCCCTTACATACAGAACCTCTTTTGTAAATTTTCCTTGATTAGAAGCAGTCTACTTGCAAGGTACAGAAACACAGAGGTAGTCACTAGTCACTATTTGTTTAATTACTTTGTTCTTTTAAGGTGTTAAAACTTTTTTTTTTAGCACAGCTCTGCAATGGCTACTGTGAATATTTTTTTGCAAGCATAATCAACATTGAAGAATGACCTGTATAGGAGATGCCAGCATACAGTATAGATAATTTGTGTATGATGCTACTTCTACTACACCGATGTGATTTGTGTGTGGTGCTACTTCTACTACACCGATGTGGATCCCCTTGAGAGCATTTAAAGTCCTAATGTAGAATGTGACACAAAGTTATAGTTGGAGATTATGATTGAAATACAGCCTTGTTTGAGACAATGTTGAAGTGAAGTAGGGATGTGGACCTGAAATCCCAACTCCACTGAAATCATTGGTTTGCCGTTGCAGTCACAGAGCCAGGGTTTTATCCCTGCTATCTTGTGTGCTCAGAACATCTTTCCTGCCTCAAGTAAAATGTCTGCA
Organism: Fregata magnificens; assembly: GCA_013389945.1. Classification (NCBI taxonomy): domain Eukaryota; kingdom Metazoa; phylum Chordata; class Aves; order Suliformes; family Fregatidae; genus Fregata; species Fregata magnificens. Next base: position 14,958 of record WAAD01013256.1, on the reverse strand, counting down.
AAGAAGTCCCAAGAAAGAGATTGAGAAGTTTTGTGCATTTGCGCATCTGTAAAAACCTACTGAATGCTTGCACCTGCAAAGTTTCCGCACACTATCGGCCTGGAAACCAGGTCACCAGGCCTCTTCCCTTCAGCTGAGTACTCATGCTTCCTCTTTCTCACTCTTCTCCTGTGTTGTTAGCAATCTTGTATTTCTGTCTCCAAAAGCCTTAGGTTCAACACACTGTACAGGGAATATGTTTTCACCTACATGATTCTATTGGCTGGTGGTTAGGTGTTATGCTGAGAAATGCAAATCTGAAATTTCGCAGATTAAGGAAGAAATCAAAGACTTCAGCTTTCTGGCAAACACTGTAACTGCTATAATCAATGTTGTGAGTCCTGCTCAGTTAAGGACCTGTCCTTAAACTCTACCTTCTGAATCTCAAAGGCATGAGAATGTTGAAGGTCCAACTAGGTGGAGTTCACACATAGTGTTTTATTTTGCATTTGCTAATTCACATGTAAATTTTATGGATTCTGTGTGTAAATGTCCCTCTCCTCTCACTATTCAGAGCCTTAAAAATCTGCCCTTAGTGCTTTGAATCACCCTGCTGGGGTAATGTAACACCAAACTTGAGTACAAATAAATAGTTGCTTTGAACCTAGCTCTCAGGACTTGCATGTTCAACAGAATATTGACTTGGTATCAAATTCTGTGCTGTTGCCTTAAGAGGCCCCAACACAGTGCTGCAAAACCATGTCTATGTACAGCACAACACAACCCACTCCTAATTATTTCTGCCTAGAGTAGCTGCTGCTGTTGGATTTCTTGTCTTTCATGCTTAAAACAGCAGTGACGCAGTAGTGAGTCAGGCCTTTGCCAGTGCTTAAATATCCAGTGCTAGGTGCCATATAAAAACATTTAAAAAAAAAAAAAAAACACCAAGCATGTGTGCAAACCTTGATTAGCACGTGATATGTCAGAGGTATGCAAATTGTGTACAAAGTGTACATATTCAATATCTTGCATTTACATACAGCTTTTTGTTTGCAGTATCGTTTAACGTCTGTGTACTCTGACTGCTGTTTTGTCATTTCTGACAGCCATTGTGCACCTTCAAGCTTGTGCCGTCCTAAGGTATAAAGCAAATCTCATCGCTTATTTGTTTCAGTGTTATTAGATTGTTAATTAACAGTTAGTGTAAAGCAACATAGTAAAACATAACAACAATACATATTTTGTGGAATTTTTTTCTCCACAACTATAATCTGAGGAAAAACAGTGGTTACTTGCCATGAGACCAAAAAAAAAAAACCCACTTCCTAAAAACTACTAGTCTTATTCCTTAGAAAAATGTTGCATGTGGAATTACGATTTTTTTTTTGTTAACTCATTGCTCTAATCCAATGGTAAAGGAGAACTTAGAATACTTATTTAAAGTAACCATTTTACTTGTTACATGGCATACTGAATGTAGAGGAGGTATAAGGTTCTTTGCTTCATTTCTTTGCCTTCCATGACTGTTTAGTTTCATTCAGCTGTTCCCATGCGTGTCATTAGGTTGGACTGCTACTTAGTATTTCTCTGACTTCTGGCACATCACTGTCGTATCTTTACCTTCAGTCATAAAATAACTGATTGTCTGCATTCTCCTCAATCTTTGAAGTTTTTGTTTGTTTTTCCATCACTTTGTTTTCCTTCTGCTAGTTTGCTTCCTTTGCTTTGTTCATACAGTTCTAATTAAAGTACTTGTTATTTTGATCTCAGTCACAGCCCTTGTAAATTTTCTTTCCTAGTCAGATCCATTCAGAGTCCACCTCTAAAGGACTCCTGGTCTGTCAGTTCACAATCTTATCTTCTCTCAGGAATTGTCCTCAGACCTTTTTTCTACACCCCACTTCCTTGTCTTCTGGTTGCATTAGGCACAGGCTATTTGTCCTCACTTATGAGGCCTTTAGTGGCTTATGCCTACTTTAACAAAAGGTATTTTTATGTCTATACCTAAAATCATTCTATGTTTAGAGCTCTCATTGTGTATAATCTGTTTGATACAAAGGCAAGTACCTATTCATATGATCTATATCTAATCAAGCCACGATGACATTCTGTAATGTGTAGGTTTAGATTTTTGGGGGTTTTAGCATATAGTGATCTTGTATTCGATTAAAATTGCTCTGGAAAGATCTACAAAGCTACTCCATTACCTTCTTTCAAATCCTTCCTTCAACTAGCTACAAAAAGACCATGTTTCAGCTATTACCACATAAATCAGAACCTGTTTTCTTTCATATTGCCACATATCTGTTTTTAACTGGTTTTAAATTACAAGCTTTCTTTTAGGAGTGGTGGAAGGGAGCTCCATGTCCTGTGGTGTTAGAGCATCTAGCACAATAGCAGTTCTGGTCCACAGCTACATCATTTAATGTTAGAGCAACAGAGATATATCCATGTAATTCTATGTTGGCAGATACATTTATAGCCTGCTGATAATTACATTGCATGTCCCATCTGCACATGATCAGCCGGGAACATGAACCCAGCTAGAGGATTTACTTTGCCACAGTTTCAGCTTTCTGTTCTGAAACTTTTTCATTCATTCCCTCTTCTGTTGGCCACAACAACAACTGTGATATACAGTGGGATTTCATTTCTTCCTACTGCATTCTCCCCACNGTAAAATGCCAGAAATCCTTGAGCTGTATATTCATAATCTGAAATGTAGTTAGAACTGCAGGCAGCTTTAATGATAATGTTAATTTCACCCTCTCGCCCCCCATCTCTGCTAACATTCGAATCCACTGTTTCTTCTGGATTTGGTTTGGCAGTCGCATCCCACTCAATATGAAGGCGTGTTAGAGAGAAAAATCNAACCTTGGAAGCTTTTGGAGAGATGCTGAATAGACCAAGATCACATCCTTCCTTTCTCTCCTGTATATCACAGAGAAGCTGGCCTTGCGAAATTCTTTTACATTTAATTTTTTTGCCAGTGACCTAATCCAGGATCAGAAAGAAAGATGCAAAAAATCTTACAGTCTGGATTTTGACTTGAGTTTTCAGGTAAAAATACAAGGCCCTTTATCCTAACTGTGATATGGGCGTGCAAGATTAGAGCTTGAAGGCCAAATATGACTACCTGAGGTCACAAAGAGATTCATGGCTTAGAGTGCCTCTCTATAGCCTACAGGGTGGCACAGTAGTGGTGATTTCTGGAACAGAGCATATACTCTTCTCTTTCAGTATGCTTTACATGCTGTTTTACCTTCCCTGACTGCTTTGATTCCATTCCTCCAGTGAGAAGCTGCATTGTTAAGGCTCATTCCATAACTTTAGTGGGGGAAGTCTGCAAGAATAAAGAAGTATGCATTTTAAAAATAACGAGAAATAACAAAATGCAGAGTTTGTCATAACTTGCAGTAAGCTACCTCAGTTTTGTTGCCCCCACCTGTTATTTCCCATTGGTGTTTGCCCAGGCAAGATGTGTTCAGGGATAAAAGAGAGAAAGTAAGATTACTTGGAGTCAGGGGAAATTAATGTGTTATTTGCAACAGAGCTGAAGTGCAGTGCATGTATAGAAGGTAGCTTTAATTAAAGCCCTTATTTCAGAAGTAAAAGAAGTAGGTTGAAGTCCACATGAAAGAAAGGAGGGGAAAAAAAGTTGCATTCTCTTGCATTTTTCTGTTTTAGAGATTGCTTACAAGCTGAAGGCACCCTCTGTGCCAGGCTGCGCCTGGTACGTCACAGGCTCTGCAGCCAGGTGAAGGGAACACTGGCTGGCTATGGCCTCCTGAATTGGCTGCCTACAAAATAGTCTGGGTTTCTGCAACTTTCTCAACCTGCTTTATGAAGGAAGCATTATCTTAAATCTACATAGTACCGGTTACTCCATCCCCCTCTCTAATATGCTCCCCTGCCCTGACACCTTTTATTAAAACTTAGGAAAAGTATTTAAGAATAGTTTAAGGGTTGCTCTTGGTATTTTGTGCCTTCTTGGACAAAGACTTTCAGGGTGTTTTACATCACTGTATGTGGCTGCACTTTTTGCTTCTTTATGTTTTCCTGCATAGCTAATTCTTCTCCTCCTAGACCGCCTTAATATAGGAACTAAAACTTCAGAGAAGAACTTCTTGTACAGTATTTCTTTACCATAAGTTTTTGGGCAGGGAAATGGACGTGTTTCACCTTCCATTCATTTGCTGGCCAGGTAGTATGCACAGAGGAAGCTAAGTACTAAAAGGGTTAAACATTTCACTTCTCCCAAGATTCCCAAGATAATTTTTTATTTGTTGCTGTCTGTTCCCTGAATGAAAGTATAGAGGAAATGTCACTATTGCTGCCTTATGCATTTCCTTTACAGAAATTACAACATTTGGACTGGAATCTCATTCACTGTAATGTAAGTCCACAGCAATCAGCTAAATTGTTCTAGATTTTACATGAGATTGGAATCTGACCTGGAATGTTAGTTAAGCAAAGTAAGAGCAGGATAAAGAATTGTTCTGAAAAATATTTCAGACTGCATCTAGCCATCTGGATTGAGTCTACCACCATCAATGTGTTTTGCAGATGTGAGAAGAAATTCCAGATTCTGCTAGCTGTACTGGCAATGGTGTTCTTACTGCCTTGACTGGTCCTTCTGTTCATCAGTAGTAAGAGTTGCAAAGTCTGGCTTCCGTCCCCAGAGTAACCTACCTGTTTTAGAAGAGATCTTTTGTTCAGCGGACCTGTCTTCCTTGAGAAGCAATGCTTGTTCAACTCCATAGAGAATTATTTATCAGTTATATCAGAAATGCTTTAGTAAAATGAAACAGTGTTAAATGTGACTTGTGTTTTTTTTAAAATAAGAAAAATAACTAGCTCTTACAAAAGGGTTTTCATCCTGTATGTTGGGGAAGAGAAAAGCCAAATGAAACTTCTGGTATTAGAGTATTTAAAATAAACTTAAGCAACTTCTTTCCTTTTTTTTTTTTAATTACATTAAAATTACAAAATTGTTTGCCTTTGACTCTAGAAAATGAGCTTTTGAGACACCTCTCAATTTCTCATTGAGAAATTGCTTAGCTCTTAGGCAAAGTTCCTGTTGGGCAATGTTGTGATGTCACCATTATTGAATATTTCAATATTCAATACACATCTCAAATATGTACATCCTGTTGATGTACACAGGGTGCAAGTTTATTTAAGGTTTGATTGAGGAAGAGATACAAAAACTTGACTGAAGATTTTGAAATTTGACTTCTTATAGTTTCACAGAACGGGCATTATCAAGACAACTCTTTTCAACAAAGAGCTATAGCCTGCAAAACCCACAAGACAAGACTGATTTTGCCAATTAAACACCTACTTCACCACAGGCAACTAGGACTTGGGACCTAACCTGAGGTGTGTGGCTTTGCTTGTTCTTTTACTCCCTGTGAGCATTTGTTCATTTACTGCCATGCAGATAATGCATTGCATTTCACAGCACAGCAAGTTTAATCAGGACATGTCATCATTAATTTGTACTGATATGCACTGATGGACAGGGTTTTCCAGGAGCATGACTAGCTGTTTATCAAACGATCGTCAATTCTGGAGAAGAAATGGTGCAATCCCCCTGTTGTTTTACAGCATCTGCTTTATCATCTGCTCACAGGAGCACCTTTTCCCCCCCGCCCTTTCTCTGTGTTTCTCTTTGTAGCTGTCACTTGTAGACAGCTTCATTTATTTCTGCTGATTTCTAATTCCTTTAGGAGAGATGTCTAAAAGACACGCTTGATTTATTGAACCATGTTGTGGAACTGAAATGGTTAATGATGGCAAGACAAGGCTAAATACCACAATCTGCATTTGATTTCTGATGCTTTCCTGTTATTTACAAAGTGTCTCTTTGAGTATCATAAATAATTTACAGTTCAAAGTGAATACTTCTAAGTGCTAGAAAGCCAAATTCACATTTATTTCATTTGCTAATGTTTCCACAATATAACACAAAGCATAAAAAAACCCTCTTATTGCTCTATAGTTTAACAAAAGAGCTATTGGATTAGCACAGAAACTCAAAAGGACTCTTATAACAGCAGGTTAAGGAGAGGTATTAGTTGTTCAGTCTTGCAGTCCCTATTATGGTAAAATTCTAACTCCAAGCACAGAGGATTTTACCTGACTAAGGACACCAGGGTTAACCTCTTAGCATGCAAAACTTGTTATCTCGCAAGTGCATTGTTTTATTGCTTTGGGGAGTCTCTCAGTGGGAATAACTCTGAAAGCTAATCCTAGAGAATAATGATTTCATTTTAGTTGGACATACTGTGAATTGCTTGTAACAGGTAGAAGTAGCACACAACTTCCAAAATGAAATCATAATCGCAGATACTTGAAGAAAAAAAAAAATGCCACAGAAATCAGAAGTTTTGTCACCGATATGCAGTTAGGCACATTGACTTTAAACCCTTTCTGTTCTTGTTACTATCACATAGTCCAAGCCAAGTTAAGGGATCTGCTAGACGCAGTGATTAGTTGAACACTTCCACTACTTTACCTATAAAATAAAGACTTATACATTTTAATGCCTAGTTCTTTTTGAAGCTCAGCATCCCAAATGTTACTGGCATAGAGGGAGGCAGAAGGGGGGGGAAAAAAAAAAAAGCCATTAATCTTGGGGACAAAAAGCAAAAACATAAACTAAAAAAGAACATATAAAGCTTAGTCTTAAAAAATTTGAACTTAATAACTGTATAGCAATTATCCCATCTCAAGATAAGTGACCTCATCGGAAGATTTGCTGAAGGAGATCAAATCCCACTCCTTATTTTCTGGTAAAAAGATAAATAAAAATTCTGTCCCATACACACAGACCAAACAAATCACTCTATGGGACATCACATTTCAGCTGAAATAAGGTATGAGCTATATCTGTAAATGATATATATTTGAAATTATACATAATTTTGATACTATAGTATGAAATATTGACAAAAATAATCAAATAGCTGCAGAATTTTTGTAAAGATAGGGAAGATGTTGTTAAGGATCTCTCTATGTTCACTTAATGCTAACAAAATAGTCTTAGCATTACTCACACTGACATGAAAACTTGATCAATCAGATGTATTTATTATCTGTCATTATTTATATGCTATCTTTTCATTCTGGATGATCGACGTTTACTTTGCCCACCAAAGTTGACATAAAGGATTGCTGCGTTCACTGTTAAAATTAGTCTCTAGTGTTTAACGTTGCCTAACAACTTCACACAGTAGTGTGAAGGGGGAAGGGGAGAACAATCAATGCCCAGAAGGAATTTTAGGGAAATAGATACTAACTCATCAGATGGACATTTCGGCACTGGGGACAGGTTCTTAGCTGAGGGAAATAGAAGTAGTTGCCTTAGAGTCAGTGGAGTTGATTTATTGCCGGCTGAAAGACTAACGCTAGACGGACAATGTCCCAGCCCCTGTGAAAGGACATGTACTATTCTCAGTGAATACAAATGGGGTGGGCCTTTTAAACGGGCCTGAGTGGAGGTTTTGTACATCTATGTGATTTGGCAAGTGGTCCATTTTCTGAAACCTGAAACGATTTGCAAATTTGGAGAAAGAATTCAACTAGGGGAGGGGAGGGGGAAAGAAAAAGACAAGATTTTTGGTAAATGAAACTAAGGACAGGGTGCCTGTGCAACCATTCTATCAAGTGGGATGGAGCTAAGGGCACTTCCATGGCGAGAGTCAGCCTCAAACCCTGTCTGCCTGGAGGGACTTGTGCCCTCATCCTCCAGTTTCGATGAGAGCTCTCTATCACGAGGCCTGATATACTGAGGTGGAGGGTATCCTTTCCTTTCAAAGTTGCATCTTAAATGTACTTTGGAGCAAGCCTAGAGTGTGGTTTTTGGGAAGGAATTAGTAAATAGAGTGTCTGTTTCATGGGGAATAAATGCCCCAGAGCAAGGACTTGGATTTCGCTCTGAATTGATGGGTTTCACAGAAGTTGTAATTGACAGCTGAAGAAATGAGGAACTTATTAATTTGTGGCAGGCTAAGAAGGTGCTTCATACTAAGCCCCCAGCCTCACCTCCCAGGGCCTCCAGTCCATCCAGAATGGTCAGGCAAGGGTGCACAGGGGTACAGGAGAGGAGCAAAATGGCTGTGGCACATTGAACACTCAGGTTGCAAGTGCTCAGCTGTGGTTAAAGTACCTTTGTGCATAGAATTAAATTCTTAAGTAGTATATTTGATGTAGATATTGATAAATTCTAAGTTTTCTCAAGTGTGTTTGATGCCATTGTCCTTCATAATACCTTAATTTAATAACAGAATTCATAGTGTGTGAAGTGGGGAAGTATCGGTTGTGAAACATTTAGTTTCTTCAACTTTTTAAATGAGTAGTTATTCGTGAGCACTTCACAAGAGACTTGCAGATTATTGAATCTGGTCCATACATCATCTGACAGTATTTAACAAAAGAATAATATTTTATTAAATATAAATATATAGCTATAATATGTATATTTATGAACTGAAAACTGCTATAAANACTGTTTCTTCTGGATTTGGTTTGGCAGTCGCATCCCACTCAATATGAAGGCGTGTTAGAGAGAAAAATCAGTCTGCTAGCATACTATATTGGACCCAATTTCTTACTCATCTCATGGCACTAAGAATTCTTTTATGTGCAGGAATGCCAACTGATAGAGAAAATGACAGATGAAGCAATCACTTGCAATATTTTGGCTACAGAATTTGGGATACTTTTTTCCCCTTTGTGAAATGCCCTTTGGTACTGGCAAAAAAAAAAACCCCAAACCCCCCCCACCCCCCCCCCCCCCCCCCAAAAAAAAAAAAGCTTGAAAAAACAGTCACATTTTCAAAGGCACCCAAATGAGTTGGTATCCAAATCTCAAATTCCTTTGTACCATCACATGAGAGCTCCAAATACTTTTTTTTTTTTTT
>WAAD01013250.1:72876-85344 GCA_013389945.1 Fregata magnificens | reverse complement strand
AAGTGAAACAGTTTTAATGGGCTGATTGCTTTGGAAGGATTTTTTCTGAGGGAGTTGGAGAGAGAATAAAGATTGGATATTGCTGGGGAAGAGGGTACCATTTTAAGAGAAGCATAATCCACATAATCCACTTCAAACCTATGGTAAGGAGCTGTATCCTGTGCCTTCTTAAATCATCAATATCACCAGTTCTTACTGCTCTTTGTAAGTAAATCTGCAAGTAAACTTCAAAACATCTTTCAGTCATTATTATAATCTCCATTTTCCAGATAAGACCAAGGCATGACAAAATTTTCCAAAGGCTCTCCTCGTCATTGTCCAATTCCCCTTCCTGATTAACAGTTCATTTCAGCTAGCTGGTGTGGATTTGCTGTTCTTGCAACTCTCTTAGCAGCAGTACACCAGAAAGTCATAGCTGCCCTGGACCACACATCAGCTAATGTTCTACTGACGCTACTGACGCAAAAAGCATCCTCTCCTCCAACTCTATGGAAACAAGTCAAGCCAACTGTGCATATCATCAAGAACCAAAGGTATGATGTTAGGTCACCATTTGTATCCATATACAATCTTTAATATCATTAGAGCCTTCTTATACAGCTTGTCAGCCTAGGGCACAAGTGGCAACAGCCATGGACATTGTTTGGTTATTCCCATTCTCCTAACCTCTCCCTCTCTCAAACTCAAAACAAAGCACTGTGGCATGGAGACTCTCTTACTTCATATAAGCACACTTTCACCAAAAGCCTTCCTACATTTCCTTTTTTTAAAAAATCTGAGTCTTTCAACAACAACAAAATAGAAACAAACCCCCTGAATTGCTACAGTTCACCCATGTGCCGTTTTGCATCCTGTTTCTGAAATGAGAGTTGACAGGCCAACATATGTGACCAATAACTGCTATTCAGAGTTAAGCTCTGCAAATGGTGATTGACGTGGAGCCGGGCATTCCATTAGCCAAGGGAGTTATCAACTATAGACCAGCCAAAATAAACTCCAAGAAATTTCCTCTGGGTGTTAATCACTCTGAGTATCATTCTTTCCCACACACTAGGCAAAGATTCTTGACCTTCTGATTTGGAGCAAATCCACCCCTATTAATTAAACAATTTGTCCATTATCACCTGAAGACACTCATAACCTTTTCACCCTACACAAGAAAGAGAACAGAGTAAGTAAACAAACGCCTATTGTAAATATGACTAAATCCCCAAGCTTGCTTACTTTGCTACAGTGCATATGCCATCCCAATACTGCTCAGTGTACATCTGCACAGCAAAGCACACTAACGTGTATTCTTTAAATCTCTAGTGGATAAGTCTTTGCACAGCACTTTCAGATGAAACAGTCCAAAGCTGGGAAAATTAATTAAGTCAGTCACCTTTCAACTCTAAAGGCTGGACTTATGCCTGGCCTGAAGTACAGCATTGTACAGTATCTGTCCATATCATATAAGCTTCTAACTGGTGTCACATCTTTCGCAATACTTTTTACTGAGATGGTGTAACAAAACATCAAACGTCTTTACCATAAAAATTAGCTTTTCCCATATAACTGCAATCATGAAATTGTGTGGGAAAAGTTTAGTTTTGGGGAGTGAGAATTTTCATGCTTTTGCAAAATAAAGCAACATGGGTTTGTTTTTCTGTCTACTAAAAGCCAGATTGTCGCTTCTGCAGGGTGAGTCTTTGTTCACACAGCAGAAGAGCTACAAGATCATCAGGAGTAAGGGTCTTATAATTGGGATGAGGCCCTTTTTAACCTTATGGCAAAAACATTCCCAGAATTTTTTACATTGATGCTGTCCCATAAGTCTGGCTTAGAAATTTTAGAAATGAAGATGCATAAAGTTATTGGTACATTTAACTTTTTAACTGATTATTTATACCTCTAGCCCTCACATGCAAGGTTTCAGCACTTGGTAGAACACGTTTATTTACACACTACTTAATGACCTCAAGACTGAAAAAGCCACAAATCTTGGAGTTTGATCAGAAAACTAAGCCTTATATTTTAGCTGCTTTTAGAGATGTTAAAAACCCAACACCCCAAAATATTGCAGTGTCTAAAAATACCCATTAGAAAGAACAGCTTGCCAGGAAAAGAGTTTTCCAGAGAATTTATAAAACAAAACTCCATTGATCATCCCACCACACCTTGCACTGCAAAGCAAAGGGGCTTGTAAAGGACAGGTACCATCAGGAACAGTCCTTTGAAGAAGAGATAGGTGAGACAGTTTAATGGAGAAAGAATGGGAAGCTACAATGGCTGTTTTGAGTGTTTAACCCCCTTTGTGTGCCTTCAGAGGTCTTCTTTACCCTCCGTACCTTTCTGTCTCCTGCCTTCCTTCCTTCTCTTTACCTCCAAGCTCTTGAAGTTTATGAACTATTCCTCTCTCTTGCATCTGTGCTTACCAAGGCAACTTCTGATTCTGTAGCCCTGAAAGCCCTATTTTCATCCTCAAGGCTTTCAAACAAGCTTCATTCACAATTTCTGTGCAAAGGCTCTTTCCTCAGCTTTCCTAATGCAATTTTAAGAAGCGAGTCTGGTAATGCTTTCCTTCTCTGCAGGCTCCTCCTGGTCTCCTCTTCCACATAGTTGTTTTCCCTCTGGGCCTCTCTCTGTCCCTCTCTTCTGTACTTTATTTTCTGAGTAACCTAGTCTAGTCTCAGGAATGCACCCTGGTATTTTAGAATGTACTGCTGTCAAGAAAAATAGAGAGCTGCTTTCCCTGTTGTTATATAGGAATAGCACACAAACAGCCAGAGCTGCCCCTTTCTTTCTCTTCCCCTTCGTTCACCTCTTCTCAAGTACCTCAAAAAGGTAAACCTGTTTAGTCATCCCCTGGTGTAGCACCAACCACTGGCACAAACATTGGCCAAAAGATGTTTGGAAAGACTCAAAAATATTTTCAAGCTTGGGTTTTTCATGGAAAATTTCCAGCTCCGGTCCAATGATAGAAGGAAGGGAAGAGAAGATAAAAAAAAGTGCTACCAGTTTTTCCTTCTTTGTCATGCTCAGATTTCCAGCTGCACACTGACTGGGACAGGAGTTCCAGGTTGGCAAAGCCTACCTCCCTGATGAGGTCAAAAGCACATTCAAAAAGGAGAGGGATTGAGATGGCACTTCCCCTCTTTCTTCAAGACCCCTCTCTTCCCTCTGGGTTTTCCCTACAGCTCTAGTGTTGTCCAGGTGTCTGGGGAAGGAGCAGGAGGTTCTTCTGTCGAAAGACAGAAGCCAAAAAACTGGGGACAGGGAAGTGAGGAGGCAGTAATAGAAATCCTAGAGCAGGGTCAGGGCGCGGGGCAGCAAGGCTCACTCCAAAGAGGTAAAAAAAAATTACTGGACTAGGAGAATATACTGGAATTTGTCTGAAAACTCCAGGCAACCTTAGGGAAAAAATCAGCACCATCGGTTATTAGTCTCTCTTGGGGCATACCTACCTCTACAGCTCAAGGCAAACAGGGAAATAAAGTGCCTTTCTCCCAAAACCTGTTTTCTCCAGTAACAGTTTCCAGATTTTCTAGACCACAGCGACACAATCTGTCTTCCTAAAGCTTACTCCTTTACAATATTTACAGGTATAGACAATAGAAAAAATGATGGAAATAGACAAATTAGACAAATTAGACAAGATCCATGATCTAATACCCCAGGATTTCTGGTCCAGAAAGACAGATGATGCTTGAGAAACAACTAAAGCCTTTTGTGGGCAATCATGCAATAAGATCAAGCTAAAGGGGGAAAGGTTTGGGGTTTGGGTTTTTTTTGTTATGTTGGCCAGGAAGCCTCTCTTGGAGGCTGTAAAGTAACTCTCTCAACACAGCCATAATATGAGCTTTAACGAAGATAAATGTGATGTCCTGCACCTGGAAAGAAGTAATCGCAAGCAGCAGCACAAGCTGGGGACTGACAGGCTGAGGAGCAGCTCTGCTAGAAGGGACCTGGGTGTGGTGGCAGGCAGCAAGCTGAACGGGAGCCAGTGGTGTGCCCTGGCAGGGAAGGTGGCCAGCAGTCTCCTGGGCTGCACCTGCAAGAGTACAGTCAGGAAATCAAGGAATATGGCTATTTCAGTCTACTTGGCACTTATTAGGCCACACCTGGAATACTGTGACCAGTTTTGGTCCCCTCAGTTGGAGAAGTTGGGAAGGGTCCAGCGGAGGCCACAACGGTTATCAGCGGGTTGGAAAACTTGACATATGAAGAAAGCTTGGCAGAACCAGGTTTGCTCAGCCTGGAGAAGAGAAGGCTCAGGGGGGATCTAATCAGACTTCTTGAATATCTAAAAAAGTTAGTTATAGAGGAAGTGGAGCTACTCTCTTCACAAGGCTGGCCGCTGACGGGACAAGAGGCAGCGGGCACAAGCTGCTGCGAGGGAAATTCTGTCTGGATATAAGAAAAAAATTCTTCCCCATGTGAGCGGCTGGAGATTGGAAGAGATCGCCCAGGGAAGCGGTGGACTCTTGCGTGTTGGAAATGCTCAAGAGTGTTTGAATAAGTTGCTGTACTGCCCGGTGTTGAAGAGAAGGTTGGACCAGATAATCTGCAGAGTCCAATCTGAACCTTCTGTGAATCCCTATCTGTGCACAGTCTTTCTCGCTATATGAATAGTGTTGTCAGTCCACAATCATCTTCTCCCTCAAGCATCTCTCTTCACACTGATTTTCACAGGTTAAAAACAGCAGGTATTTTCTTTTGAAAATTGGGATTTGCTTTTCCCAGCCTTGCTACACAAGATACAGCAGCACTGTATTTTCTTGCATCCTTCACTTCCTTGAGACTGTAAACTTGAAGGAGCGGCAGATAGGTTTTCTTATTTGCTTATAAACCATCATGGTCCTGAATGATCAGCGTACAAACACACACACGCAAGACATTCATTACCTGGGCTTCTACTACTCAGGGGATACGTGATATTTATTTCCAGTCATTGCTAATCTTTCATGAGCAGTTTACACTTTAGTTCTCTTTAAAGGGAGGAGGAGCATGGGAGGCAATAGCAGGCTTCTCCCATGACAGTTTCTTTTGCAGTCAAGACATTCAAGGAGAATTATATTATGGGAGGATTTTTTAACCTTCAGTTACAGGGCTTAATTAGGGATCAAGAGCAAATGTTATAGCACAGAAGAGGCACCTCTGAATGCTCATTCTTATCGGGCTTTTGTTGCAATTAAGCTAGTTAACAAGGGATGTAAGAGCATTTGCATCTGAAGTATAGCTGTTACAATTTTAAATTTTACTTGAGCTGAAAAATCTGAGTAAGCAGGACCTTTTGAAGATTAGATGCATCAGTGAAGAAACGGTGAGGAACCTGTACAGCTCTTACCTCATTGAAATATTTCAACACTGCAAGGAACAAGCTCATGCTGAAACTCAAAAAGAAATTTCTTATTATTCAAGCAAATATGAATGAAAATAAAAATTGTAAAAAAAAAAATCAGGAAAGAAAGCCTGGTTTTGCTCTCTGTCACCTGATCTGCTCAGCATTTGTCACAAGGGTGCAAATTTACTCACAGACATACTTCTCGAATAACTACAATAACACAGTATTTTGAAGGAGGATTCCATCCCACCTCCCCAGTCCCACTGACTTCAGCAGAAGCAAAATCAGGCTTCAGAGCTGCCCACTCCGGATTAAGCAAGGCTAAGAAGCAAAAGGCGCAACCTTGCAATACCCTGCATTGGTTACACACCAGTAAGGGGCATAGCTGTGGGCACATAGGTAAAGCTAAGGAAGAGACAGAGCTTTCCTTTGCTAGCAGTTACCAAAATACTGTAATTGGCTATAACAGCAACAGATTATTTTTCCATTAGAGCAAAGAACAGTAGCATTTAATCCTCTAGTTGTTCCCTGATGTACCACAATTTGAGTCCTGGCAAACATAAAGCCTTGCCTTACAAGTCCAGATGGTAGGAGAGAAAAAAAACCACCGTAAACATAAATTTGAAGGAAAGTCCTTGCAATTTTGTTGAAGACTAAGAAAACAACCTCAGTTTTTCCACGAGAAATACTGATGACTTCATATGAGACCTTACATTTCACAAGTAAAGTATACGGCATGATTCCTTTAATCCACTCTATTTTACATAAGCGTCTAGGTAAAGTTAAAAATGCTATTTTCTAGCGGTGAAAAACCTGCATGGGAAAGGCATACGTGGCTACATGAGTTAGCACAGTCATGGTTTATTCATCAACTTTAACGAGCTTTACATGCAAAAGGGACAAGACACTTTTCAGAATTTGTAGCTATAATTCTGCTGTGACTAAATTCACTCCTTTTTGTTGCACAGAGGACCTATATAAAAGGGAAGCCAGTTTCAGGAGGTTTTGTTTTGTATCAGTTTTTCCCAGATCTCTAGAATTAGCCTGAAGGATCCTTTTAGAGAGTAAGTAAATATATATAAAATATTAGGACAACACTGCAATGCAAAAAGGATGTTAAATTGCTCATCCAAGGAGATGACATAACGAATACTGACATAATTTCCAAGCAGCAAAGCAAAACTAGGTCAAATCACATTGACCTATCTAACATAATAAGCCTTTTTTTTTCAGATTTTTACAATGTAGACCGTGTCTGCCGGCATTAATGTCCCCTGTTATCTATGTATAGTGTTGTCACTCTGCTTTAATGTCTTATCACCATGTTGTGTTAATTAGACCAACACAATATAGTGCATTTTCAACTGCTTAACTCCCAGTTTGAAATCTCTGCCTAAACTATACTTCTGAGATTATCCAGTTAGAAATGAAGTCATTAACTCTTTACGGTCACTTGTTTCAAGAGGTGCTACTAGGGCTGGTGGAATAGCGTAACTTTGCACACAGGTCAAAATCTAAGCTCCATAAGTTGCATATTATTTGTCCAAAACAAGGTCCGCATAGCTAACATCTGCCGTCGAGCAAAGTGCATGCTAATTTTGATGCCACTTGACACAAGGCAGAACCCAGGCATATACATCCTTCCGAGCATCACATGGACAAATCCCCTCTGTGCTTGGCCTTCACGTGTCCCTGCCCAAGTCCTTTGTTCATACACGGTGCTCTGAAAGGGGCAGTACTTTTCCTTGCTCAGGGCAGCCTGCCCTTCCCGTACTCTTGTTGTTCCTCTGCACGTCCGATTTACAGCAGGCGTATTTTTCAGTGAGACTATAAACAGAGTTGTGTAGGTTTCCACATAGAGCCTGTCATGACTCCAACAAGAGCAGAAACATGAGAAGTGAGAGCGATATTTGTCTATACCCCTGCCTCCAGAGCTGAGGTGGGACCAGAGACGAGGCTGAGAGCTTGAAGCCCCAGCTACCCAGGGAGCTGGGGCTGGTCAGGAAGGAGGAAAAAAGCTGATGCAGGAGACAGAGGCAGACCTCGGTGGTCCACAAAGTAGAAGTTGTCAACAGAGTTCACCTCTTCCTGTAGAATATATAGATTTTGCAAGAAGGGCATAATCTTAGGAGGAAAACCCCAATACGTTCCAACGATAAAACCCCCTCCAACAGTTCTGAAGCTTGCTTGGTGATGAAGAGTATCTTGAAACTGGGATGCTGTCTGTTCTTATAATGGAGTGGCTGGATTTGGCAACTCCAATTCTAAATATATATACACATAAGAGTGTAGTATTTCTATTTTTCTTCTTCCTCTTTTTTTATTTCTCCAATTACCTCTCAGGAAGAAATAAAATACAAACCAAAACAAACAAAAAAAAAAAAAAAGAGAAGAGAGATCATGTTTCCATATGGGAAAACTACTAAAAAAGAAGATAATTTTTTTGAGAACCATTTTGCCATAAAATACTGATTTCTCTGTATTTTTTGGAAGACAGCACCAGTCTCAGCTAATGCTCAAAATAAAGGTTCTAATAAAAAAACCAGAAATGGAGATCCCAGAAATGGTCAGGGGGGTCTCATCTGAGCAAGCTCTCTCTTCACCTGACTCAAAGTAGTGCATCAGCTCGCCAGTATCACAAATGAGTCTGACCTACTGCTCTGGTGGGGGGGGTCTCTCTGAGCTCCTGCTGCAGCTATTCAGTAATTAAATACCTGCAGACCCAAAGAGCTGAGTTAATGCCATTAGTCATGGGCACCTGCTCGGGACGCAGGGATACTGAAGGGAGGCGGCAGGCGATGCCATGGGCCCGCAGGTGCACGGGCAGCACAAGGCGGCCAGGCTGCAGCATGACGGGAAGTTGACGGTGCCACCAGAGGCATGAGAAATATGTCGGCCTCCCTGCCCCAAGATGTGGAGCAACTGTCGTAGTGCGTCACCAGGTCCTTTCTGGGGCCAGGAAATATCCCTCCATAAATATTTTCATTGCAGTCTATCACACTAAATGAAAAATCCTATCAGGCCCGTGGATCTCCTCATTTACTGTCTGACTAAGCCAGGAGTAAAAGTCTGGACTTTCTTTTATTTGTTTGACTATCTTAAAATTGCTCTTGCACCCAGCTATCTCAACACTTATGCAACGAGAAAAGTTTTATCATACTTCAGGGCCAAACAAACATCACCTATTTGCCAGCTTTTTTGTCCTCCCACAGCCCCCTGGGAAGATACAAATAATAATGATAAACAATCACGACATGACAGCAAATAGGAAAGAATTTTTCAGAATTACGAGCTATTTTTATTGTTTAGAAAAGAGATCAAAATCAGCTTCCTACCCTTTAGCGCCTTTTCCAGCTTTCAAACAGGGTGGATTCTGCACGGCAAGCCAGGGATCTCAGGGATATACAGTAATTCCTTACAGCTTGCTAAAGCATTACAAGCTCTAAGCTGCACGACTGCAATAAAAAACTTCGAACCCAAGAACAGGCTAAAGAACGGAGTACCCTAAGCAGTCTGAAATTCAGTTCAAACAAATTCCAGCGCACATTCAAAAGGCTATTCACACGGTTGTATGAAAATACAGGTCTGCTCCTTTCTCTCAGCTCAGCCTTCACCCGCAGCCAAATCAAATTGTTTCTCCAAATGCTGAAGCATTTACTGAGCTTCAGCATACCCCCTGAGCATTTACCGCCGCGAGCTCCTCATTCCCAGCAGTTCATTTTCCTCAACCCCAGGCTCCAGCAGACCCCTTACCTCTGGTGCTAGTCTGCAGAGGGACTCTGAGGTCTGACAACTTTTTGCAGAGCTCAGAAGCTGTTGAAGCCCTCCGCGCCGCTGCCTGCCTCCCTGTCCCTCCCCAGCGGGGAAGCCCTGGGACTGGGCAGCAGTGGGAAGCCGGCAGCCAGCGCAGCAGAGTGCCAGGCAGGCGGGAGGGAGAGAGCCGGAGACAGATCTCATCAAAGGTAGGAGGCCTGGTGGGGATCAGAGAGAGGGAGATACACATCTAAATAATTCAGGCTCTAATAAAAGCTTTAGGTTGGCCTCTGTTCAAGATGTGAGACGAGGCTGAATTTGGGTGTATTTCAGGCTGCCATCAATGCAGAATGCTGTGTTACTTAATAACCTGACACTGACAAACCAATATTATTTTAAGAGTATTCCGCGTAAAGTTAATGAGGAAAGTGGCTATGCCTGGTTTTGTACTTTTGTAGCTTTACCTTTAGGTTGAAATTCTATCAAGTGAAGATTTTGAGAACTTCAAGTCTGACCTCTACAGGTAGGCTGCTGAAATAGGTACAGTATCTTTTGATTGAAATTGCACACAGGACCTTTAGAAACTGCAGAAAGGTAATGGATCAGATGTACTACATAGCATCAGGTTATCATCGTTGCATCTCTAAAGCCATATTTTAAAAACACTACTATCTGTAGCATCATCTGTGGTAATTTGGTTCCTACAAATGCTTTCTTGCAAAATGCACAGACGGTGCAGCAACACCAGAAAAAGCACACCCAGCATGAACATTTTTACATTCGAAAGTGTTACGGGGTTTTGCTTCTGCTTTTTATTATCCCTCCCCCTTCCTCCCCAATCTTCCATATGATCTGCTCTTTCAGAGCTACAGAAACAAACGTTACTTTGAAACCGGTAACATCCATTTGCGTTTTGCAAAACTGATGTTTTTAAATGCCCTGATTGGTGCCACCTTTTTCTAATCAGAACCAACCACTCTAACAAACTACCCTTTGTCTGGGGATCCCGTCCCCTCTGTTCCCACCAACCTACAGCACATGTTGCTATAGCTACCCTGCATGTCTATTTACCACACAAGTGATCAAAGGGAGCAGACAACACACATACACACACACGCACAAAAAACCTCACCAGGCTTCCTACCGAGCAATGTCCAGCCGCTAATTAACTGATACACTCCCAGCCTGCGGACTCTGTACACTTGTTTTCTTTATTCTGCGCGGTACACACACACAAAAAAAAGCAGCATTCTCCGAGATGCTCATTCCTCCCTTACAGACCAAACAAACAACAAAACATCCCAGGATGAACTTTAAAAAAGAACTTCCTAAAGCAAGGCTAAGGATTACAGCACTCCAGGATAAGAATACAGCTTTTCTACTGAGGAACACATTAAGAATTTTAAAAGGTATGCAAAAGAAAATAGGAAATGGGAAACACATGCTAAGAACTTAAACAGCTGTAAGGAAGGGGGATGATTTTGAATTTTGCATGTGTTTTGCACTGAAATTGTATGCAACATTTATTCACTTGGTGAATTATATGCATGCTAAAAGCTATATGACTGCAGTCACGATAAGTAATCGTAATGGCTTTATGTGCCTTAGAAACACAGTTTTTCACTTTTAGGTGGCCTGTCAGTTAACAGTCATTTCGTTGAACCTCTTTATGTGACAAAGGGCTCAAGTCTGCCTCGATCAAAGTCAATGGGACTTCAATAGGAAGAGGCCAAAATAAGGAGTTGCATTTGTTGTCAATGACACTCCCACGAGCTGCACTTCAGGGATATATTGTGGGCGAAAGTGAGCGAAAATGAAGTATTAAAATTCATCAAACATTTGATTTCCTGTGAAGTAGGCTTAGGGAACTTAAAACAGAGCCCACAGCGCCCTCTCCAGTTCTGCAGCAAACTCGGGGAATCCAGCCACCTAACTGTGTCCAGCCACGCGAAACCCGCCACTCTACCACATGAAAGCTGAGCATCTTCTCAGGAATCTCCATCACTTGCAAGTTTCCTTACTTGGGAATTTCTTTTTAAGTAATAAACTGAACGGAGTCCTCTGCAAAGCAGAAAAATGTGTTACCTGCAAAGGATTTTCTCTTGTCAGGTTAGTTGGTTTTTTTGTCTCCCAACTGTGTTAGATACCTTTAAAAAATTGCACTTCTGCTTCCTAACACTAGTCTTACAGCATGCTAGCACACCCAAATGGGTCTATTTCCTGTGGATGCTTAACCTTTTACAGGTACACGGTGACCAGTGTACTTTCCCAGATGTCACATACACAGCAATAAGAGAGAAAATTTCCCATTTTGGTTACTGGAGCTTATATGTGAGGTCATTCTATCAGACAGCAAGCAAGCTGAGGTTTTCAATTATCACCTAAAAATGACTGCTTCTTTATACCGTCTCATTTACTAATCTCAACACAACGTTTACACCAGCCCTCGTTACCTGCTAGAGACTATTGGCCTGGCACACTGGTAAAGTAGGTTGAATCTTATCAACTCAACAGGCTGCATATTACATTTCTACAGTAATTCCTGCACTTCTATGGGGGAAATTAGTGCATATGTCACGCTATGTTCTATTGCTCAGCACCCGTGGGCTGCCTTTGGGCCAGATCAGTCATCAGCATAATACACGGTTTTATTCCAACGCCTGCAACACGCTGCCCGCTTGATGGTTAACTCCGCAACCCCAAATTAAGCTATAGCTCCCCCCCAAGAGCCTCTCAAAGTGGGAGCACTCGCTCCCAGAGCCTGATAAGAGGAAGGAGTTAACCGACGCCCCCCCCCCCCCCCCCCCCCCCCCGCCTTATAGCCAGCTGGTGGAAGGATGGGGAGGGGAGCAGCAGGGAAGGGCAGGGAAAGCAACAGGACAGGTAGGGAGAGGGGATTGCAAGGCGGAAGAGTAGGTAAAAAAAGGCGCTCTGTTGCTCTGAACAGGAGGGCCCTAAAAGCCCCAACACAAAAGCCACCTTCTGCATATTCCTCTTTCCCGTAAGAATTTCAAACCAGAAGCAGGAGCAAGCGCTCCAGCTGCACATGACTTCCCTGCTCCCAAGTGCCTGCTGTAATGGATTTCCTAAACATTCTGTACGGTTAGTTCCTAGCTCGTCACAATCTTCAGTTCCCACTAAAGCATGAAGCCTGCCGTCGGGGGCCGATGCGCCCGCTGGCTCTGCCCCCCGCGACCCCCAGCTCCCCGGCTTTCGCCCCTCGGCCCCCAGCAGCGCGCACACGCCTTCCCCGCCAAACCCAAAATACGTCTGCGCAACAAACCAAGCAAACCCGCAGAAACACTCCCGAATTATTCACTTGGCAGGGGAGAGAGAGAAACCGCGCTCGCAGGCAGGTGTTTAAACAACCTCTGGCAGCGCTTCAGCTGGCG
>WAAD01013250.1:9854-70741 GCA_013389945.1 Fregata magnificens | reverse complement strand
TTATCCTTTGCTGGGGGGGAACTCTTCTTAAGACAATGTCAAGTTTCCCAACCTTCCTTATCCAGCCTATTAAAAGTCGGGAGCGGGGAGGCAACTGTCCGCCTGGCTCTTATTTCAAACCGCAGCCCAGGGATGTATTAGTTGGCTGAATTAGGCCATGAAATAGCCTCGCCAATCAGGAGGAAGGGGAGGGAGGTAGAGCACATAAAGGCTGCCTACATGAGGATTAGGAAAGCTTTCAAGGATTTAAAAGACTGAAAGCAGCTGGAAACAGTGTCTAGGGCTACAAAGAGGGAAGTCAATTTGCGGTGTAAGAGATTATTCCCATTCTCATCTAACTGCTCTGGGTCTGCTTAAAGCGTAACGGGCTCCCGGGACTTCAGCAAGAAAATGTAAATGTCCAGTTGAAAGTACTGAAACATCAGAGTGACGCAGAAAGACTTAACAGCCGCCCCGTAAAGTGGCAATATCCCGTACGAGTCGGAGCCACATGCACTCTAGAAGCACCGATTTGCTCATGTCAGATTAAAAAGTAAATTACATAATGACATGAGCAGGAAGTAGTAAAATACAGTCTGCCATTTACATCAAGAGCAAGTGCCTGTCTGCCGGAAGGAACAGAAGTATGCCTGTGAATCCATAGGCTTTGGAAATGTTTTGTTGCAAAGCTTTATTTGTCTCAGCATTAGCATGTTATCTGCTTTCCCTTCTTTAGGGAGGGTGATTTCCTCATTCTTGAAGCTTAGTTCCTTGTGCAAGATAACACTGGACCCCAAATGCAACTTTAAGGAAAAAACAATAACAGACTTTTTTTTTTTTTTTTTTAGATGTTAACAACGAGATCAACTTCTATCTGCTGCCCCTCGGTGGCTTTCATTAAAATAAACAAACAAAAGGTGAAAAGAAAAATCCCAAATCTGAAGTGCCGTTGCTGTTTGAGTTACACCTTTCTTGAGTAAAAAAAAAAACGCGGAGAAATACAAACCTGCAAATTCATATCACCCACTCTTCTCCAAATTCTTTGCCTCTAACTTAATATCAGTTTCCGAAGCCTGTTAGTCTCTCTGTTCCACTCTAAATGGAAATCTGTCTTTTGATCTCAGGGGACAATCACACAAATCTGATGTCTGAAGAAAAGCCCCAATATCATGGATTTGCTTCTGCAAGGGCTTTATCTACCAAGGCGAAAAGTAGTCACTATCCAGAAAAATTCCTATCAGTACAAGAAATCTTATTGAATTGAGCAGCAGAAAAAAAATGTTACAATGATGTGCTGCCAGGATTTTAATTAAAGGCTTCCTAAAATATATTTCCTTTTAACTTAGGATAAGCTCCAGCACTGGGTATGTAACAGGGAAAGGAAGAAAAGTCTGAAAAATATATTCATTTGTTTTCCCATTTAAAGACAATAACGATTTTTCTCAAAAGTGCAACCAAGAAAGTAGTTTGTGTAATATTGGCACTGTCCAGCTCAGAAGCAAGGCATGCATGGAGGGAAAACATGATTTAAAACACTATAACACTTTATCCAGGGCTGACTGTGCCCTGGCCTGGTCCACGTCCTCAGGTGGAAGCATCCAGTTCTGTGCTTTAATCTACAGCACAAACCAACTACCTCCAGGGATCAACACAGCACATTGCATAAGGGTAAGACCAGCCATTCACACCAGCCAACGTGGAGACAACTTACTGATCTTGCAGTGATGGTGTAGTCCTGCGCACTTGCACAACAGCTCGAAGCAGCTGCAACGCACAGAGCGAGGTGCATTAAGAGCACTTAGCAGGAATGCTTGTCCTCTGTTCCCCAAACATAGCTCAGTGGACATGTGTCACTTGAAATGAGTATGTGGTATGCGAAGACCTTTTACTGTGGTTAAATCTAGGAGAATCCTCCCTGGGATGCATGCAAAGGAAGCATAAAAATGCTTTTCTGAAGTAATTAGAGCATTAGGGATAAACTTCCCTGGTGAAGGTGATTTAGCAAAAGGTGCAAAACTTACAAAATTAGTAAGGATTATAAAGGATTCACCGCAAAACCTTGTATTTGGTTTCAGGGCTTTAACAAGGGGATTCTCAGGGCAGCTTCAGAGTTTCATGTGGAAACGTAGCAACAGATTCAGTAAGAACTCCAACATTATAAAGATAAAACAGTTGCAGAACTTTTCTGGAAATGCACACCTTTTCATATACAACATGCACTCCTTGCAGAATGGGATGGGAATTTTATTTTTCCGAAAACTCAGCAGAATGTGGCATCAAAAAATGAGTTAGTTCTATAGGATGAAAACTCATTTTTAGTGTTAGCAAAAAAATAAAATCATTAAAAAAAAAATTTGTCAGTGAAATACATTCAGGGTGGGGTGCGGACTATTTTTTTACTGAAATAACCAAGTGTCATGGACAGTCCCCATTCTAATTCAACCATTCACTTTCCACCATTGAGGAATGTGCTTTGAGATCAACCCGCACGGCAGCAGTACTATCACATGCGGTGGATTCAGAAAACTAGGTTCTGCACTTAACTTCTCAAGGTCTTTTGAGTGGCATGAGAGGAAGAAAGAGGGTCCACATCTGAACTGGTTTTGAAGGTAGTCAGCGTCCAAAGACACAATGGTACCTCTAGATGTGAGGAAGAGGAATTGCCACTTGAGATGCAAGAAAAGGCAGGTGCTATTTTTTACACCTTCCTCATCTAAAACCCAAGTGTATGTGCATGCATGAGAATGTCATATGGTCTTTGGGGAAGTGAAAGACGATTCTGTCCCTGAAGGAGGAAACTTTTACAGTCTCTCCAGTGGGAACCTACAGAGGAAAGGGCAGCCAGAGGAGGTGGTGCCAGGTGTAAGTTCAGGCATCACTGGGAGCAAAGATCTGTATAGACGAGACCAAAGTCACGGTTGAGAGCCCAACAGTTCTGGAGGATTCTTATGGAATTAATTCAAATTAAAAGACAAACGGCCACAAGTATACCAAACTGTTGGCAGTTTTACATTCTGTGAACTCTGGTTATTGGTAGTAATGGTCAGATCCCCCTTATCAAACCTCATTTTAACCTGCCCTCGGAGTTACGAGTGACTCCAGCAGACATACAAATACCAAAGTAGCTCTGACCTTGCTGCTCACTGCAGGTGTCTGCCACACTCCTTATCACACACCAAGCACCTCCCAGGCAAAAAGGGCAGACACGCAAGCCTTCCATCTCACCTCATGTTTCAAGCATCATATTGCCACATTCACTAAAGCAGAGGTAAGGCAGGATAACTTTAGCTGGGCTTCCATTACCAGCAGTATTGACCAGCAAGAGCTTCAGTGTGGTCCATGCTGTTCTGCTTCTGACCTGGCAAAAGTAGTTAGCAGGTACTTGTGAGAGCTCAGGGTGTTGCGTGCTAACTCACAATCCTGCCTCCTATTGCTACTTAAGATAAAGAGGTGTCCTGAGCTGGCTTAAGTAGCCAAAAAGCTTTGAGAGTTCCTATAAACGTGCAGCAAAACCCACCACCATGTAATAAGAGTTACAAATTGTACATTATGCACAAACATCACATATTTTTACTACAACATAGTAAACCTGGTGTTGTGTGTTCTTTGTCAGCACGTCAACTCTCATTCTGGAAAAGTTGAGCTGAGTTTAGTGGGATGAGGCTTTGTTCAGCGCTCATCAATGCAGTGGACAAGTTTGAAGGTTTTACGTTGTGACTAGGCAAGGACAACGATCTTGATACCAAAAATTTAGCACTGTTTCAAAATCTGAAACTTTTGCTTATTCTGATTTGTTAACTAAACCTTCCATAATTAGCTTTATTCTTTCCAATAAATTACCAAACACAGGAACAGTTTTGAACTGGTGGACCAGGTGCAGAGCAACCTAATGTGGAATTACTCGGTCACTGGAGTTTCTTTGGTGTAACACAATTTTATGTAGTCCGAACTAAGCTAGGTCTGCACCAGCTGCAGGGGGAGTGCAGAACAGGAAGTGGAGAAAAGGACTTTCTCTCATTAGCTGAATTCCAGCTGCCATGGAAATCCTTCTGGGCCCAGAGAATTCAATATACACTAAAGACAGAAGAACGACTCTGTCTCCTTACAGAGCTGTGCCAAATAGAGACAGACCAGACCCCAGGATCTGATTATATGGTAGGAGTGAAAGAGTTGCAGCAGGGAAAAATATGACCTAGCACATAGGTTAGAAAGAAACAAACCTAGCTTGAAGATCAACATCTTCAGGTATGAAGTCAATCACAAATAGATTACCTTTAATTTGCAAAATAGACAACTGATAAAGACATGGGTTTTTTTTAAAAATTAAACAAGCAGCTAAACTGTTGCACTTTGAGAGGAAAAGGTTAATATTCCCACCCAAACTATTGGTGCTGAAATTCGTTTCTAATGGTTTTTATAGTCCCTCCCTTGGCAGTTTCAAATTGGCACCCGCAGGAAAAGCAGGATGTCCAGAAGAGAAAATACTACTTAATAACCCCAGCTACCACTAGAATATATAACTCAAGGCAACACTGGAGTGTAAAAATAACCTCCAGAAGAATTGGGACAAAATATGAGGTTGCAAGATGAAGACAAATTTCTGAGAAGACAGTATAAAAAATGAAAAAATTCTGAAATAGTGTTAATATGAAAAACTGTTCTCAAGACGTCAAAGTGTCACACAATGATTTTAAAATATATAGTTAATATTTGTGAATATAAGAATGTGCAGAGCTGGATCTCACAAAGCAGTACTTAACTGCTTTTATCAACATCGCTGCAGTGAATGCAATGAAGATAAACTAATTACCCTGGCAGAGTGTCTGACTCATGGGTATTTAAATGCACACACATTTTCCAACAGAAGTTTAAAAATAAGACCAGCAATGTCAGACATCCTTAAATTTACAAATATACACTGGAAGCCACAGTGCACAAAGATGTCCTTAAGGCAGACCTTTGGCAAATTCATTGCCTTTCAAGCAAGATGACTCAGCCTTTTGGCAGGTTATCTAAAACAGGCAGAGATGAGAAAGATGAGAGCATCCTACAGTCCTCTTGGTGGAGTGGTCCTTAGATGACCATTTGCCCTCACTTGGTTATTTATAGCATCCCTCAAACCACTCTGATCTCACTTGGGGCTGCACCAGCTGCAGGCAAGAGAGAAGGGAAGATGTCTTCAGGACAACCCTTCCTCCATCACTTATGCAATCGAAGTCATCCACAGCTCAGGCAGACAGAAAGGTGGTTAAAAACCAATCCATCTGCACTTACCTTAATGACAACACTGACTAGACTTTTTGATTAAGGTCTTTTAATCAAAAGAATAATATCTGCTGGATTTCATTTTACCACATCTGCTATGAGGCAGATACTTGATCTGCTAGGCTGAACAAGTTGGTACACATTCATGTGTAATAGATTAGTGATAAGAAGACTCTCATAGTCTATTCCAAAATTATATGGAAGTATAGTAAGTTAAAAAGACTGACAAAGAAGGATGCTATAAGGGTTCAGAGTTTCTAACACATCTGTTCTCTAGTATATATGCATGCAGTATTAAATGGAAATCATAATTAGCTGACCATTGTTTCTCCGTTTTATTTCCTAGGGTTTTACATTTAGCTGATACTTCAGTGATAATTATACCTCATTACTCTTAAAAGTAATAGATAATAGTTAAATGACACCAGTTTTTTCTTAATATTCCAGTCTTAAGAAGCCTCCATGAAAACAAGAATGATAAAGTAACAAGACAAGAATTGCCTCATGTTTCTGTAACCCCTATTAGCATAGGAAAAAAGAGTAACTTTATTTAATTGCATTTTGTACCAACTAGTTATTTAGTGACTGACTGCAAAAATCAGTCATGCAATGACTCAAGCTAAGCAAATAAAGATTCAGCCAAATAGCGAAAGTTGTATGATATATGCCTTTTACAGACAAACATCAAACAGTAGCTGTCAAAACCAATACCTTTTTGCTATTCCAGGAGTTATATCCAAACATCTGATCATACAGATTCGATGAAGAGTCATCTGGCCACAATTTCACTGAAACAAGTTAAAACCTAAACTGATGAATTGTCACCTGAAGCAAGCAGGTACCTACTCAAACTCCCATTATCTGCGTGTTAGCTGAGACCATCAAACCATGCAAATCCTTCCTTTCCAAATGAAACCCCCTAACCACAGGTTTACTAAAAAACGTGTAGCATTCTCACAAGTAAGCCTTTCTGCTCTAAAAGAGAGTTTTTCTTCAACCTGCACACAGCAGGTTAGATGTATCAAATGCCATGCAGAGATCTGTGCCAGAAGTGCGAAATTCTGAGCACTGTCGGGACTATGCCATGTCCAGGAAGAATTATAGAGAGATCTACACTGTGTTGCAAAACTTTCCAAGACAGAAGAAATGCTGGCATTTTAATATCTTTTCAACCCCCCAGCTGAAGCAAGGCATTAGTGTGAAAAACTGGAATACTTCTGCACCATTTTTTCTTCTCCACATTTCTTGTTCTCAGAAAACATTTGATATTTCCCTGGAATGACGCTACACAGCTTTGGTCACACTGAGGTAAAAAAGGAGCTCAGGCATCTCTCTACAAATCCCATGAAGCAAACTGCCACTGGAGGGACAACCAACCAATATTTCACTGACATGAAATCAGATATTTTGGCTTAGATCAACAGAGCCGAAGTCGTCTAAAAGTTCAAGTCAGACTAAACCCTTTTGTTTCCTTTTTCTAGGCAGAAAAAATTTGTCAACAATCTGCATTTTGTCATGGAACCTAATTTCATGAGAAAATTACTTTTTGCAGTTGAACCTCCCCAAGAATATTCCTGGAGGGAATTCTCATTTATCTCTTCTCTCCAGTGCCCCAGCTACCCATGCCAGCTGCCTGCCAGCTCCTGCCACACGGAAAAAGGGCGTCTGTGAAACAGGCAACCTCTTGGGACAGGAGATGCAAAAGTTACCTGTCTGTCAGTGATACAGCAACAGTGTCACATGGAAACCTTGTGAAGTGACGTGACTCAGGATTGTGTCTTAAACAGTAGTAACACAAACTGCAACCTGTGAACTGCTTGTGTGTCCATAGGCAAGGCATTTCATCTCCTCCATTTTAAATCTCAAACTGTGTATTGAAGCTGCCTTTATTTTCCTGAGGATAATAAAGTAGAGCATAAATCTATAAATACTAAAACATCCTTAAACATTATTGTAATCAGGGCAGCACAGGCTCTTCCATAAGCAGGAATGAAAGACACAAAAAGACTAATCTTTGTAGACGTGAATGCAAGTTTCTAGGCTAAATATAAGTAGCCAGAACGAGAAAGACAGTATTAATCAGACAACACAACAAGCAGACTACTGAAATTATTTCTAGAAAATCGTGTGAGTGTGTGTGTGCGCACGTGCATGAATGTGTAAGAGAAATATAGTCAAATTCTTCAAGTAAAAATAAACGTATATGCTTGGACTTTCTCCATTAAAAAGAAAGAAGTCTTAAGGTTGTCTTCCCTACAACTGAGCGAAATACTTCCCTAGCCAGGATACCAATGGACTGCAATGTTTGTGGTGAGATGAGGTCTGCAGGGAGTGGGCTGGGGAATGACAACAAAAAGCCTAAACCCAAACCTGAAGTCCTTAAGACTTAGGTTTCAGGAAAACCTCTTTATGCAACTGAGAATTTGCTAACATATGTGACTCATGATTTGACTCGTAAGCTTCTGGAGTTCACTGGGGTTACCGTCAAGGTCAGATTACCTATGAAATATCGAATTACTATCCCTTCCCTCTGCTTCAGCGAGGCCCTTGGTACTGACTATGTAATATATTTATGTGGGAAGTTTTACACACACAAAAAAAATCACATTCTCCTAATTTCAAATGAGAAAAACAGGCAAAGAATTTAGAAGAAAATCACAAGAACCTTCTTACCAGAGGATTTTAAATTAAGTAAGTCAAAGACGTGGGCAGATATCACAAAGCATTAGTCACAGCAGTAAAATAAGAGACAGTTTCAGAGAGTCTTCCCTATTGCATTAATGCTTTTTCTCACCGGGAGCATTGCTTAAAATTATTTATGTGTACAGCAGCTAAGGAGGGATTTGAAACGCTATACTTATAAATAGGCCCATTGGGAGGACTGCCCTGGGAGGACTGGTCTGGTTGGGTCTCACCCTTCTATCTGTGCCAAGTAGCCCTTTTTTAACCTTTAAACCATTTTCAGATGGTACTTTTATGAGCCACTGTTCCTTGTTCTTTTTAATTACAGACATATATAGTATAGGTTTACCAGTTTCCAAAAGAATTTTTACTTTATTTAGCTCACATTTCCAGATGTGTCTCATCTTCAGGCCTCCTTTTTTGTTAAATGGCACTGCCAATAAAAGACAATGACTGCAGAGATAATGTACTTCTCCAGGTTCCAGGCAAACCAGTTTTATAATCCAATCCTTTGATTCTTATTTTATAAGCTACCCTTATAAAAAATACTAAAATAAAAAACCAGACTGGTCCATGAAAACTGTATTTTCATAGTTGGTGTTAAACTTTTTCATGAAGATACTCAGAAAATCTGATGAAGTAACTCAGAAAATCTGATTCGGGTAAGACTTGTGGAATATGAAGCCCAGCACAGAAATAAAATGCTCACCACTACGCTTTAATTTTTGCATCTCTAACTTCCACAGTTTATTATTAGTCTGCATTTGTCACTTCAATGCTGAAATTTGTAGATATTGCCCAGTGTGTCCTATTTCATGAGTACACGTGTTTATTTACAGGGGGACTCAACCATTCTAACCCCTGCCTGCAACACACTCTCCGACATCATTATTTTGCAGCAACAGCAGGAAAAAAAAAGTACAGAAGTAGCTGCTACTGCACATTACCCCAACAGTGAAGGTTAATGCATGCCTTCTAAGCTATTTCATGTAGATTTTGATCCCTAGGGCCACACTTTGTCACATATGCTCATACTCTCTCTCCCTCTTGTTCTGACATCTTCCTTAGCTCCTATTTTGCTGTAATACACTATGAAACGGCAATGATATGCGAAGGTCCTAACTCCCATTTCGTAAAGGCCTTTTTCACATGTGTTGGGCACCAAGAAGGTCCTTTATGTCAATGGGAACGGGGACTGGTGTCCTGATAATCCTGTCAGCTCCAGCCACCCACGCTTTCAGCGCTCTGTTTCCCATCTACTACCTGCAATTAACAGTGAAGAACTTGGTACTCCGTGGTGCTGCAGACCAAAATTAGACACGAAGATCCCTCAGCACATACAGAGGAATCAGGCTGAATTGTGCAGCCATGTTGCCCGATTACCAAATCACTTGGCAACCGTTGATTTTGCTACCCTCCTTCTACATGCGTACTCAGGAGTGGAAGCATATATAGACGTTATACTGCACTTCACACTAAAGTGAGAGAGAAAGAAGAATCATACTGAGGATCCGAAATGAAAGCTTTTCGTGATTTAAACACAGTTTCCATATATCTTTTATCAAAGGAACTCTGAATTCACTGGGATCTTCAGATAACTGATAACCACCTGCCTCTCTAAGTAGTTTATAGACTTGGAAAATAAAGTCCACCACAAAAAAGGGCAAAGCACAGAGTGCTTTGGGAAAAGATGAAGACACTTCAGCAGGGGAGCTCTGCAGGCTATCCTGGCACCCTTAACTTTAGGGCTGTGGGGTACAGAAATAATCCCACAGAAAAATTCACACTTTAGACTTCAGAAGCGTAAAGCTCTGATCACTTGCAGCTTCGAAGCTGAAAAGGAAGGGAGGGCACCTGAAATGCAAAGTCTAAAATGGCAGAAGCTGTCACTACAGCCAGAAAGATGATTATTGTTACAGCTTTATGTGATTCAGAAGCCTGCAAATAAAGTCAATGGCACAACTGTCTTTGTACATTGATAACTGCTTCAAGGGAGGGATCTGCACCTACCTCATTCTTTTGGGTGCCTTCCTGTGAGTTCCCATGTTCAACCCTTTTAGGAAACCTTTCCCTTTATGTTGCCTCTGTTTGGCCACCACAAACCGCTAAAGCCTTCAGAGCACTTAACTGAGGGTGGTTATTATGGGCATGCTGTGGGTGAAGAGTGATGTGTGTCCACCACCCTGCTCCCTCCAGTGACTCCTTGCACCCATTAATCTTTCGCTTTTGATAAATAAAACTGATATGTATAAATAAAGTAGAAGGGCAAGGAGAAAGCAGATAGTAGACAGGGGAATCATGAATCTCAAGCATTTTTACACATTTGTCTTTCAGTGTAGCTCTCTCCAAGAGATAATATCATCAGCATTTTACAGATATTAGCAGGGCATTTGGTGCACATTGCATTAAGATGTTGCAGTGTCTCAAACAGGTGATAAGGGGTTGCTATGGTTACTATATTCTCTTAAGCTGAATACTAAATAGGTTCACAAAACATATATTCTTACTTGTTATGTAAAATATTAGTCACCCAGCTGGCATTTGCTTATGCACCCCTTTTATTTTGTCAAGGACTTTCCACTCCTTCATCTTTCAAATAAAGTGGATTTTGGTGCTGTTTAGAGAAAGGAGAGGTCGCTAACCATTCTCCTTCCTCAGAAAAGGGGACAAGTTAGGTAGCTCATTATCTAGCCTGTTTATAATTAAATCGAAAAATGACTGCTCCACTGTACTGGAATTGTGAGAGCTTTTATTTCAGAGGATTTAATGAGTCAGGGAAACATGTTTACGAGGCAACAAGCCTGCACTACACAAAGAACTCAACTTTAGCGTGGCAATAGACCATATAGCTTTTAATGGCCTGAACCCTTTGTCTCACATTCAGATGCAGCCCTGAGGTTGTCCCATCACCAACATTTGATCCAGCATTTCTTTCAGATGGGTTACTTTTTGCCAATGGACCTGAAGGTGATATTTAGGAAGTCTATTGTCAGATATGCAAATTGGGAGAAAAACGTGTCCCATCAAATCATGACGGTTTAATAAGATATTACTTGTGGGCAAATGCTTTTGTGCACTGCCTACTCAGAAGGGCAGGTTGAAAGGAGTTACTGTAAAGACATCAAATTTGGTATTTTTATCTTTGTCTGTCCCCTTTGTGACGCAACTAAAGGAAAGTTTTAACACGCTAGGTTCTTTTAATTTTACCTTGTTTATTAAGATATCCAGAATGTAAACAAATATAAAGTTCCCTAATTTTTTACTTCCTTTGGGCCACTGTGACCACTATATACCTGGACCCTTATTTTGAAAATTTTCATTGACATTGGCTGCAGTCGTAAGGTAGAATCTGGCTACTATGAGACTCATTTACAGTAGTAACGGCACAATTTTTACTGAGCTGAATGTGACTAGGATTTCATCCGTATGCCACTGATAACCTGATTGTGATCAGGGAAAAAAAAAAAAGATTCCTCCAAGCTAGGATAGTAACTTACTTGGATGTATTTGAACACCTGTTACTATACTAGTGTTAGTAATCAGTTCAGTTTTGAGTAAGATTAAGCAAGAGCAAATGTGCTTGCAACTTCCAGATCCGCTTTCACAGCTTGTACCCAAAGAGATCCCTGGGAAATGAATTAATATTTTGCAGTCTGAGGCAGCAAATTTTTATAGCAGGACTGAGCAACAGGGTAGGAATTTGTGGAAGATAATATATTGAGCAGATCTAAGTACTAACTAGGCACTTACCTTATGTATTTTGAAGCACAGAATGTTGCATATTTCTAGAACCAAAAATGGACATAACATATTGTTCTTGCAAGGTGTTACCATGTTAACAACTAGAGCACCACCTGTTAAAACTATTAATATGTGGCTTATCACTTCATAAAAGCTTGAAATCACAACGCAACAACAATAAGCACATGTGGTACATATGAAGTCGATCTGCAAATACAATAATAAGCATTCAGCAGGAAGTATTTTTGTGCTGTAGTTAGCAGAGGTAAAATTGTCATGTTTGTTCTACAGCCGCCACTTTTGTTATCCACAAAAAACCCCATCCATACTCACTGTGTATTTGGGTTCCTTTCTGAAGTGTAAGAATGTCTTTTGTTGCCTCCTCGTTCCTCAGCGCACACCAACCTGACTTGCGAAGTTTGAAGGAGATGGTGAAGTCAGCCGCCAGAAGGCTTAGCAATTTTAAGGAACTCTGTTCCTAAACCTACAGCTAACCCTCTGTTTACCAAGATAGGTATCATCTATCATAATGATTCTATCACTGGTTTCAGTATTTAGGTACTTATGGCACCTACAGAATAAGTGATGATTGTAGGAATAAGCATGAAAAAGTGAATGGGGTGATAAATGATGAGACAGAGAAGTGGGAAAAGAAAGAACTGTAAGTCTTCCATGCAAATATGCACATCTATGTT
This sequence comes from Fregata magnificens, assembly GCA_013389945.1. NCBI lineage: Eukaryota > Metazoa > Chordata > Aves > Suliformes > Fregatidae > Fregata > Fregata magnificens. The sequence goes on along the minus strand of WAAD01013250.1, from coordinate 58,379 downwards.
AAAAGAGAATAACAAACTCATGAATACACAAAAACTGAAAAAGCTATCAGAAGATGAGAAAGAGACACTGCTCAGGAAAACAACCCCCCAAAACTTCTCTCATATAAAACTAAGAAGGGAGGAAAAAGTCTACAGTGGCAAGGAGTTGGTTTGGGATTGACTTTTCAGTGGTTATTTATTGACGTAACCAATTCCATTTAACTGACAGCAGACAGAACAAATGGGAGAGCACAGGCTGACGGGGAAGCCCCAGGTGGAGGACCCGCGAAGCCCCGGGCGGAGGACCAGGGGAGCCCCAGGAGGAGGACCAGGGGAGCCCCAGGCGGAGGACCCACGAAGCCCCGGGCAGAGGATCAGGGAAGTGCCAGGTGGAGGACCAGCAAAGCCCAAGGCGGAGGACCAGGGAAGCCCAAGACAGAGGACCCGCAAAGCCCTGGGCGGAGGACCAGGGAAGCCCCAGGTGGAGGATGAGGGAAGCCCAAGACGGAGGACCAGGGAAGCCCCAGGCGGAGGACCCGCGAAGCCCCGGGCAGAGGATCAGGGAATCCCCGGGTGGATGACCAGGGAAGCCCAAGGCGGAGGGAAGACCCGCGAAGCCCCAGGCGGAGGGCGAGGGAAGCCCCAGGCGGAGGACCAGGGAAGCCCCAGGCGGAGGACCAGGGAAGCCCCAGGTGGAGGACGAGGGAAGCCCCAGGTGGNCGCCGCCTTCCCTCCGCTCCCCTCGGCTCTGCCCGCCCGCCGCTCGGCCTGCCCGCGTAACCGAGGACAGTTCGTGAGCTTTGATGTCAAGTGGCTCAGAAATAAACGGCAACACCCGGCGGGCTCCCTTCCAGGCAGCCGTGACACCGGTTTCTTGTAGGAACTGCAAAAACTTTCTGTTTGCAGGGAAAAGCTAAAGTGCTGTAGTTTCAGATGCTTCTCAGCAGAGCTTCAGATCCAAATTTAGCAATGTGAAAATAAATTTTAAAAACCATATGCAGCAGGCAGTTTATTGATTCTTGCTGATAATGCCACCTATAACATTGTAAGATATCTTCCTCTTGTTCCTGAGATGTGACATGAACTCTGCTCCTAAACCTTTCTAATGCATAAAGCTGATTTCTACATGCAAAAAAGACAGTATAGGTTCAAAATGGCAACTATTTTTCCACTAATTTGAATGATTGTCAAGGAAATACACTGTTTGTGCATACCAGCAGTACACTACATTACGCTATATGCCCCAGCACTACTACCACCACGAAGTCTCTATGCTGTAATTTCTCTGTAGTTACAGTCTTAAAAGCCCACAAGAGTTTGCATACTTGAAATTTGTGATACTTTTTCTTCCCAGCATATGCCTAGCCCCTTGGGACAAAAAAAATTTTGTTAAGGACCAGCTTTCTGTTTGTGAAAATACGACGAAACCACTGAACTCTGACCATTAAAGCAGAGTGCATTCCACATTAGCCTGTAGCAACAGGATATCCTGATAGTCAGCATAAAGGGGATAAAAACACCAGCAAGTAAACCTCAGGATAACTCAAACCATTCCACTTAAAGTATGTGGATATCAATCCATCTTGCTCATTTTCATATTCGTCCTGTCTTTCCTGATTTAAATACTTTTTGTTTGCCTTCAGAAGAGGTACCCAGCAAACCCAAACACTGAACTTCTGTATCAAACAAACAACAGTTTTGAATGTCATATCCAGACAGGTGAGAAATGAGTTCAATACCAGGGCAGCTCTCCTATATATAATGGCTCTGTGGAAATAGTATTACTCTGTTAATTACTACATCCTCCAAGATTCGTGCAAAAACCAGGTCTCCTCATAATGAAATGAGCTTTTCTCCCTGTCTGTACTCACAGATTTCTGTTACTCATTTCTTCCTAGATACATGAGTAGTAAATAATAGGGAATTTTGGCATAAATCCCACTATTTCCCCCTTTGTGAATAATCAGTTTCTTACTATTTGTGGGTGTGAACAGGCTGAGTCCTTACCTCTGTGCTTAGAAAACATGCAGACCTAGAATTAATATTCAGGCTTGAACTCCTCTTGGAGATAGATTTTATTCATCTTAGAAAAACCGAACAAAAGCAATGCAACCTAACCTTTAGACTGAGCTTCCTCTCCAAGCTTGTCTATTCATAGTACTTCCTTCCAGGAATTCCTCTATCTTATCTCAGTGAATTCTTCCTCTTACTCATGCTTCCTTTATTGTAAGGGTAGTTGGTGAAACTGCATTTGCCGTAATAATTCAGCAGAACATCAGCAGCTTTGTGCAAGATCTCAACACTTGTGAAGAGGGTGAGACAACAAGAGGATCCTGTCACCCCTATCTGTGTCCAGGAGCAGTGGTGCTGACAAATGACTAGCTGACATCTTATTGTTCTTCTCTCAGTCTCATCAAAAAGACCTCTCAAAGGAGAACACGTTTTATTCAGCTGAGGTTTTACTATTTCTTTATATTTCATCAACCCTGGCATTAGTACGATATTGTGGTGATTTAACCTAGGAGTGTGGGAATTACTGAGGGATGTGCTTATTATTCTAACAAAAGTTCAGGCATGCTTTTATTAGCAATCTATGGTATGTCATCAATGTCAAAGGCCAAATAGTTTCTTGAAATGTTTAGGAATCGAGTATATTCTCAATCTGAGGAGTCTCTGTTCTCAGTCTGCCATTTACATGCACATGCAGGAGCGTGCTGCAGAAAGACCCTGTCTTGCCAGTATGCTCCTGAACACTCCCAGCGCATCCGTTTTGATAGCGCACTCAGGTTCTCAGCAGGACAAACACGTTCTTCAGAGAGCAGACTAACCTCACCAGCGGGCAGTTCTCAAGGCTGCATATCTGTCTGTAGAAACGCTGGACCTGGGAGCTTGAACCCAACCTATTTTAGAGGCCAGTTTCACCGCATATGGCTCCTCGCATGCATAAGCCTGTCTGCCACTTTAATACCTCAATAAAACTCAGCCAGCTGGCTTAGCGTGTTACCAAGAACACACAAAGAAGACACGCAGAGGATATTGACACCAAATTCTTTAAGCAATCGTGTCAACAGGTTATGGGTAGATCAAGGAGAAGAGGGTGTTTCTGAGCACTCCCAAGATCTGTCTCTGAGAGCAGTGCAGATCAACCACATGACTGTGATTGTTGGCCCTTATCAGCTCTGTGCTTCTTCACAGACTCTTGGATTGAGCTTTCCCTTTTACATTTTATGAGCAGAGAAGGTGACCAAATGAAAAAGCAATACCAAGAGAAGTAGCCATTGTTTCATTTAAAACTGGCAATAGATTTTTCAGCCAAATACTTTCTTCTTATCTTTGTCATGAGGGTCATCAATAGAAAATACTAGTGACAGATGCAAGACACTTCACAGAAATCAAGAGGTAAGGCAGTGAAAAATCAAGCCCAAACCTTTTCTTTCCCAAGGAAAGGGTTAGGTAATATAATTACTTCATTAGAGGCAGCGGCCATCTGTTATGCTTTGTAGAAGGACTGGCAAACAATGTTAAAAACATCCATTATATGCAACAGAGAAGAGGAAAAGATGTTTATTTAGCAAATGTTAATGTTTCTGAAAGACGTTTCATTAGAGCCTGGAATTTATCAGCACTTGCTAGAGCTCAGCCTAGAGGACAAGCCTCATCAATGCACATTGTCAATAGGCATTAGCAAACAGTCCCATCTCCATCTGAAAAAATAGTGATTCAGCTCTTCCAACCACAATACTAGGTGCAGCATCCTCCACAAAACATGATATATGAAAGTAAGCCACTGTTTCTATTTTGATTGGGTGGTTGCTTCTCATCAAACATAAATACTTTTTTACATCCCCTTCCAAGAAACATTTTATAGCACCTCCCCAGTCTGTTAGCAATGGCTTTTTTTCCTGTGTGGTATGAAGTTAAAGATAAAAAAAAAGGTCTTTAGAAAAAGAAAGATGGGAGGCCTTTCCATCAGGAACAGGAGGCTTTAAACTTTTACAGGAAAATTTTATACAAGAAGAAAGAGTAATGTGATTAAACATCAGAAGAAAACTGAAATAGTTCGTTAATAAAAGACGACAATGTTAGGAAGCACGTGGCGCATGTGCAAAACTGAAAGTAAGCCACTGTTTCTATCTTGATTGGGTGGTTGCTTCTCAATAAACATATAAATACTTGAAAAAAAAATGATAGTGGAGCTTGTCTGCTGCTGCTGTGGCTGCCGGATGTCATCATGGATACTCTAATGGGAGAAGAGAGAACGATGCTAAATTGCAAACCGAGATTTCCTGTGAACTTTGATTTGAAGTCAGCCTCACAGCAGAAGAAGGAAATAAACTTCTTTCTTCAGCCCCTCCGTAGGAACAGCTACCCACCAATATTGGTTTTTTTACACTGCCCCTCCCTGTAGCCCAAATGAATTACTTTTCGTTATAGTGCTGTTTAGCCACAGCATAACTTAATGAAAGCAATAGCTTTTGTATTATAAAAAAGAGAGGGATGGGGGAAGATTAGACACAGCCTTGTTAAATGTGTGTACATGTGTGTACATGATGTATGTTAAATGTGTTTAGATACACACACACAAAGCTCCATTCAAATGGAAGAGTAGATATCCACTGGCTGACCCACTGTCCATGCATAATGCAGAGCAGTAGTTCTCCAAAATCAGGAATAGCATAGAAGGATAGCAGGGATATATGTAACAGGGAGAAAACTTTCCCACGTGTGCCTCATTCTATGTTCTCACAAGTGAAAAAACCTCTCAGAATAAAATTTTGGTTTGCTCATGGTTGCTAAAAGGGCTGAAGGCAAGCTCTTCCCCTTGACTTAATTTGAAATTATGGGGATTTAACGATTTTGGGGATAAAGCACAAAGTGGTCCCAGGAGTAATCTACCTCTTCATGGGCTTGTCTATGAAAGCCTGGAAAGGCAGGCGACACCTCTGGCACGTCACCACACCGCGCCTCGTGGCTGCGAGTTTGTCCTGCACAGGTCCTGACCGTGAGAGGCCCTCACTAAGGAACGATATTCGCCAGGCCAGGAACTGCAAAACCCTACACACGTGGTTGAGAAGACCATGTAAGTTTTATGATCTCTCCCTTTGGTACATATTACTGTTTTCTGCCAGCTTCTGAATTTCCCATAAGCAATTGCACATTTGTGATTTATACGTACCTATCTTGAAACAGCTTAAAGTGGCCATAAGATTTTGTTTCCTCCCAGACTTTTAGCAATAATTAAACTTAACAGGCTTTAATATTTGAAACCATTTCAAGGGAATGAGGATACACTGGAGGCTGTGGGGAGGGGTGTATGCTCTCCGAATGAAAAGAGCACATGGAAATGCTTTTATCCCATTAGCACAGGCGCAGAGGCTGCTGTAACACAGCTGCAGCTGTTGGAGAAGAAGAGTGTGTGGGCTGAGATGAGCTCATGGTTGGGTCCAAATGGGCCAAGGATACTGCTCTCTTTTTAAAGAAATATCGTCAAGGGAGAAAGAGCTGTTCTCTGTATAGTCCCTCCACCTCTGCTCTTCTCAAACTTCCTAGGGGTTTAATGTCAACCAGCCACTCATAACCACTTTTGGCCCCATCTGTGCCCATGAGTTATTAACTTTTGTGCAGTATCCCACATCTCGTTACCACTTTGCATGCCACAGCCATCCCATTTAACTCCGTATAACACTTGAGTGAGCAGCTATAACAATGTAAGAGTCCGGAGGACAAGTGACAGTCACTGACACACACAGCATGAAAGCAGTACCAGCTCCTGTCACAGGGACTGTATCCTTGGTCATCTGCCTCAGGAAACATTCAAAGACTGAAGGGGTCCTTTTGGTTCATTTTAATACCATAACTGAGATGTTACTCTATGGGATAATGAGAAGTTGCCATTTCTTACAGTTCTGTCACAAAGCTGAGGCTATTTGATCTTTTCTGTGAAGCCTCAGCTCCAGACACCAAGTCATTATGTGAGAACTGAAGATTTATTTTCTTTTTTAAAAGGGATTTAGCCTTTAGACTCTTGCAGAGGGAGAGCTGACAGTCTGACCTAAGTATAACCCCACGATTTGAAAGCCAGAGGCTAAAGAAAAGGAATGCAGAATTGTCTTCAACATGTTATGATTTTTAAGCTAAAATATTATGATTGTGAAAGAGGTGGGGCCTGGTAGGAGGTAATGCTTTTTGAAAGCTGGCCACCCTCTGCAGGTAAGAAAAGACCTCCCCCGTGCTCATGCCAGCCTAGGCAGGGAGCTCCTGGAGGGGAAAGTGTGTCCTGCTACAGCCAGAAAGGCTGCTGCAAGCTCCCTTCCTCTGCAGAGCAGATGCAGAGGAGGTTCTGTAAAACACACTGACTCGCAGGTTAAATACCTGTTGCTTTAAACAGCCTTCTGTCCCCATGTCTTTCATTAGCTTTAGCTTGGGCTTTGCAATCTCTTCATCTGGAAGGGACTACAGAAATCTTTGTTTCTGAAGACAACCCACAAACTATCCCATTTCCCACACCCAGGGCAGGTATCAATAAGGCACTAGCGACGTTGCTCACCTATACATTACCTTTTTTAAAAAAAAGTTAATTGTATAGTCAACATTACCAGCATTTTAATTAAGACGTTCTTTACCTGCTCTCCTGACTTTCCCTGCAGCCAAACACTGGCAAATGCTTCTGTGTAACTGTATGTGTGTACACGGTTCTGGGGTTTCTATTTTTCCCTTTTTTGCCAATATTGCAGACCATACGAGCCATGCCAGCCAGCTCTAGGTGCAGGTATGGGAAGCAGCTGACTGTTGGGGGCAGGAAGGCGGCAGCGGCCTTGCTGCCTGCTTTGCCAAGAGGTGGTGGGTGTCAGTGGGTGCCCCACTGGAGGCAGAGAGGGGCAGCTGTGCCCGGGGGAGGCTGCTCCTTGCCCGCAGGCTCCTGCATCTCAGCCCTTCATGTCCCTTCCTTCCCTCAGCAGCTGGAGCAGCCACAAGTCCCTTTTCCCAGAGTTCTTGCCTTGGCTCTCCTTTCCAGCTTTTCCCTTTCTCCCGACGCTTCCCCGTGGATGAGCATCCTGACCCCGCTCTGCTTTGTCCTTCATGAGATGGCTTTTGCCTGTGACTCTGCTGTCATGATCTGGAAAGGACAGCAAATGTTCCCTTAACTCTAGCTAAAATGCTATAGTTTAGCAAAAACTCTAGGTAAAACACTATAGTTTAGAAGCTTTTGGGCTTCTTATCACACTTCTTCATATTATTTCTTCTTCAGCTTCCACTGCAACACCAAAATGCAAAGCTACAGATTAATAGGGAGCCTTGTATGAGTTAAGGAGGCAAAATGGGCCCCTTTTTAACCTTTACATGGTTAAAAACCCTGGGTCCTGTACCAGCAGTGATAGCCCTCACCTCCACGTAAAAAAGTGAACAGCAGGAAGGATATCTTAACAGATAGATATAGATGTAGATATATATAAAACAAAGGGGGGCAGTTCCACTAAGCAATTACTGTAGAGCTGCTAAAAAATCAGATATAAAAAGTGTAAATGTAGCACACGTATGTGTGTATGGATGCTTATAGGTATATAATATCCTATTATTATGATCATTACTTAAGGGGACCTCCCATAATCCAGCTTACTGTAAGGCAGAGAATAATCAGCAAGAAAATCTGTGATGACATCCAAATTCTTCCACCCAAACTACAAAAGCAGCAAGTTCCTGGCACTGCCCAAGACCAAATCGTACCACTTCAAATGCAGTAGCAGACAGATACACATGCTGCTGCTCATTTTTATGGTGAAAATATTGAGTACATCATTCCAGAAATGTTCTATTAAATGCTTTAACAAATTAAACAATTAAGGAAATATTATCAGATAAATCCAACCCTGATGTCAGTAGTATGAATTCAGACTGTTCCAAGCAGTGAGCTATGCAGTCACTGCAAGAGTCCTTACTTACAGAGGCATTTAGAGGGGAAATTACAGGCACATGCGACTCTCACATTGCATCAGAAACAGATAATGAGAAGCTGCAAATTCTAAAAATTGTTCAGTTGGTGGTGTTGGGAACACCAGGCTAAATACATTGTATCTGGGACTAACTGACTCTTTCCCCTTCGAAACTTAACAATATTTGGGCTCGGGTGGCTTATCAACTCTTGCATCATCCCAGTTACCCCAAATCTTGCAATGAGCTTCGTAGAGCAATCTGCTGGCTCAGCATTTCCCATATGTTTGGGGTCTGTACGGCAGGTCTTCATTGCAGCATGGAGCTTGATAAACGTAGCTTGCTATCTAAGATACCAGAGACTTGAATTAGAGTAGCACAGTGAAGATTTACGCAGGTCACGGGAAGAAGCTACATAGGAGCAGTCCAATACCTTGGAAGCACTCACTAGCCCGTGCTTTGCTCAAGCTAAATGTGACAATATTGCTTCTGAATTTAAGTTACCATATGATTTGTCAGCTCAGGTGCTGTGTTGCACTGCATACCCCCGAGTCCTGAGTGAGGAGAGACGGAGCCAGCTCGGATATCTCTGCTCTAGAGCAGCGCAGGTTGCCCTAAAGAAGCTCCTGGAAAACTCTGCCTACCTTGCTTAGCTGCTTAGGAGTGTCTTCTCTGAACAACTGCATATATCCTACTACATAGCTGTGCATGTGATGTCAACATGACTAGACTAAAGCATTTGACACTGTAGGGCTGCGGTTGAGAAGGCATTATGTTTTTCAGACCTAACACCCAGGTCTTGCTGGATGCTCAGAAGAAAAGGCCAAGGGAAAAAAAAAAGTCGATCATTTTAAGATAGTGGGTTAAAAATTCTAAAAGTTAAAAATTCAGTGGCATCTTTTGTGGGTGTAAGAGACAGAGGGAGAAGGAGGAGGAAGGAAAAAACGGTAACATTAGTATTTCTGGCCACTATTACCTGTCTTAATAAATCAAGGTCTGCTTTTCAAAACACTGTGTGATCTACTAAGCACCTAATATCTTCTCAGCCTTCCTACATGCTCCCTGTGCTAGTAGTATCTCATTTATTTCCTTGCAAGATGCTTTGAGCCATAACAAGTACGAAAGGGGCTATACAAACCCCAATTCTATTCTCTCATATCCTAGTTAACTTTCAGAGCCAAAGTACTGCCCTTGGATGCACATGTGCAGCTTTGGCTGTAGCCATTGGGAGTTATCTGCGGGGCTAACATGGGCCTTGATGCTTTCAAACTGCTCAAATATTGCGGTGGGGAAAGTGCTTTAGCCTTGGAGTAATCTTTAAAAAATGCCTGCATCATACTGTATCCATTTGAAACCCCTAAATGTTCATATCCATAGCAGTTACGTAGCCAGAGAGGACCTGTAAAGGTCACCTGCCATGGAAAAGAAATTTCCCAGGACAAAAGGGTCTTAAAATATTTTATTACAGAAATATACTTTTCAGGCCTTAAAACAGATTAAATATATGACAATTCCTAGAAGTCTATATTGTTCCCCTTAGGGGTGCCAGACTTTATTTACAAAGCCTATATATTGCTATAGCAAGGGGTTTTCATGGATGAAAAGTGCTCAGGGCATTATGATGGATAGGCGGATGGCAGCGAATGGAAAAAAACCACATAGAAGCTCCACCTGGCTGAATGGCATTAAGGTTTCCTCATGGGAGTCATATTAGGATGCGAGATTCTTCTCTACTGTTTGCTCTAACAATGACATACATACATACATAAATAAATGAAATCACCCACAGCACTCAATAATTTATTTGCTTCATCCTGGCCATGAATGTGCTAGAATAATAAACCACTGTAAGGGTGATGATACAGTTACTACTGGTGATTCTACACTATTGTAGCTTTGAAATAAAATAGCTTAATCTTTGGTTCCTTTGAAAGACCAAAAGCAACGGACACATATAGCCTTGCTTATAGTTTCCATTGTACATATTTCCTGGTACTAAATGGGCTAGACGGAACCTCGTTTTTAACAGCTAGAGTGTCAAGGGCAGAAGTAAATCTAGCAGAACAAGGACGTTAATTCTAAAGATGCTAATGGCAAATACCCACATGTGTTTAAATAATTAATTGTTTTCTTGTTAACAAGTCCAGGTTTTTCATTCTTTGGTTTGTGACCCCAAAGGTCATTCTTTCTATGAGAAATAGAAACATTTACGATTCTATCTTCCTAGCCCATAACTAATTTATAGGCTCTCATGGCATCAGGTGCAAAGATTCAAGATTCAATTTGTCACCCCAGGCAATTCCCACTTTAAAAGACAGTGCAGGTATTCTGCAGATATAAATGAAGGGAAACATTAATGATGTAAACCCAACAGTAGTATCCCCTACGGAGGTCACATCTTTCAAATTCATAGAGCCACGTCAAGATATAGAATGTCTTTTGTACTGATCTGGAAAGACCATAAAGCCCTCTAATGATCTCCTACAGAAAAAAAAGGTAGAGAGAATTAACATTACATTTTTCACACTGAACAGTATTGACTACAGCTGGTTGTTTTTTCTTGTCCTGTTTTTTCTCAACTAACTGATTTCTTTTTTTAACTTTCAACTTTCTCAATTTGCTCTAGCATTTCCCAAGCCTACAGCTCTATAGAAAGATGACAGCACAGAAATAGCATAACAGGAAGAGTCAGACACCTAACTGAAACAAAATTAAAACATAGGCATTTTTGTCCCATTTTCCACTTCTTTCAGCTAGATCAGCAGTCACATAAATATTTACTTTCTGTGTATGTTCAGTTTAATGGCTGTATTGTTAATGACTACAATAGTGTTCAAATAGCCATGTCTTCTTTTCAATAAATCCCCACCTGCTCCCCCAATATGTCTCCCTGGGACTGATTCCAGGAGAACATCTTCTCATAGACGGGAGAGGATCATCTGTGAAAGATGTCCAGTGCTCTGATCATGAACACTAGAGATCTTCTTGGCTCAGAAATACCAGAATCACGATCAAAACACTGAACCTCTGTCTTTGTTTTCCTTTCTGTAAAATGGGAGCACTTTGTACAGATTTCCTTATACTGAAAAACACTGTGTAAATGCAAGTTAATTGTAGTGTTATTACTTGAATACTTCTGGGAGGATGACTGATTATGGGGATACATCAACACAATGAATTTTGTATATGATACAACACATTTTTAGATCTTTTCCTCTTCGAAAGTACATTGCAGGCACTTAAATGGAAAATCATAGTACCGTAGAAAACAGTTGTTCACTCTTAAGGCTTGCAAACTAAGCATCTTAAGAAAACGTTGCTCATACCACTTACCACTTCACCATATTTTAATATTTTGCTTTGCTTCTTGATTGCATTCACTTGAATCCCGTATTTAATCTAAGAACTCAAAAAAAACCTTAGAAAAATGATGTCCTAGAACCATTGAAAATAGGTGCTGTAATTAGATCTTTCCAGCGACAACCACATTAAACATTAGTAAACACTTTTTGCTGTTAACTATTAATTTCAAACAGTGATTAAATCTTCTGGATGTTTCTCCTGTTTAAAAACTTTTGCGCTCTATTTGTATAGGGGTGGTATTTTACTTTCTTTAACTGTCAGGATAGTTCTTCAGACTTTAACATTATAAGGACACCAAATTTAAGTCATTAAAGGAGAGATTTATCTCACTTAGGTTTTAAATGTTGCAGTTAGGTGTTAAATCTAGCATGTGAGCTTCCGCTATGATGGAAAAAGGCATGAACCTCCAGAAGGCACAGATGAAAAGGCTTATCCTTTAGAATTAACTATGAAACTATCTAGCATTTTGATTCATTGAGGTTAGCAGAGATAAATCCCCATTTTTAATTAGTTATCCAGGATGGATATCAGAAGGAAAGGTAATGAGGAAAAAGCATACTAATAATACGGATCTACCAAAAGACGGAAAGGAGACCAAGCGCAGTTACCTCCGCTGACGTCTCAGGGTAGGTAAGGCTGAAGTTATAACCTGCTGTTGGAAGAAGTTCCTTCTGGTTTTAGAGGGAACAGAGTGTCCAGAGCTATTGTCCATAGCTAAAATATAAGTAAAATACCCAAACTTCAAATACCAAAACCACCTCAAAAATTAACGTTTAAAGGTGTCATTTATAAGCTGCTTTCTGTTATGTTTTTCAGCCATTAAAAACTGACTTTTCCTAGATGTAGTCATGTTACTCAACCAAACAGCCATTTTCAGTTACCACATGACATCTGTAGACTGCAGTAACTTCAGTGGCGGCTCTGTTAGTATGTGTTTAGGCTAAAAAAGATTGAACCTGTCAATTTCTTTGTACTTAGGTTAAGAAATATTGGTAGCACCCGCATTAATGCAATATAGCAACTGCACATAGCTCCTGAATTTTTTTGAATGTTTGGCTCCATGAAGATTAAAATTGTTCTTTTTTTAGCTTAAGATATTTCAAGTACTATATGTCAAGGCAATTTCCGTATCTCAAGGCATGAAATTCTTATTTTATGATGGTAAACATTAGGGTTTAAATAACCTTAAAGTTTAGCTTTCCACAAAAGGTTTCAACACAAATTCTTACCATTGATCTGAAGCTTACAGTATATTCAGAAATGTAGTAAAAATGTTTTTATAATTACATACAGAGTACTTCTTTTGTTTAGTGACCTGAGTTGAAGGGAGCAGGATGATTTGTACTACAAACAGAAGCACGAAGTTAAGTGAACATTTAATACCAAAAAAATAATCCTCTAAAGAAGAGGCCAGACTGCCGCTAAAGCCTACAAGGATGGATTGAACATAATGAAGCCTCTGAGAGGATGTAAGAAATAACAAGGCATTGGCAAGCAAATAGACCAAGGAAGCTTCCTGGGTCTTTTCCACTAATAATTCTCTCTGTTTTGGCAAGAGATACCTGTAATTTATAAGTGGTTTTGATCTCAGGGAATCTTTCCTTTATTTCTGTGATGAGGGAAGACTTCCTATATGGGAGGCTGTGATACCAGGCCCCTGGGTGGAAGGCCAGGGTAGCATCCGACACTCATGAAGTGACTGGTACTGATTCCAAACACAGTTCATACCTCTCCTCAGAAACCAAGCAGAAAATCACAACGTTATGCCCGAAGATAACAGAAAATACAAGGTCATAAATCACTCCCTGTTCTGCTCAGCAGTCAATTCCAAAAAATATAACAGATGCTTTTCTCCTTGTCACCACCAGCAGCCCTTACACCAGCTACCATGACAGCAAGGACAGAAATTGCACACAGCGTACATGTTATTTGCACTTCTATTCTGTATTCTTGTGATAGTGGGAACATACAATGCCAGAGAGGTAGAGTTTCTGGTTTCATCAATAAAAGAACTTCTTCCCACTAAAATCAATCATTTCATAACAGGATTTTCCTTTTAAAAATAAAAATAAATATACACTGAACATTTCCATCTACATATCATTGTGTATACTTTGCAGCAGTGAAGGATGTACAGCAAGGAATCAAATGGGGAAAAATTCTAAACATCTCCTAGTCTCACAGGGAGTTAGTCCTCAGACAGGCTAGCTTTTGAAAACAATATTTGATAGCATTCAAGGAATTTTAAAACATATCTGTATGGAGAAAGTTGATTTTTACTTGTAAAATAAATTAGCTGCAGACCAGCAAGCCTTTAAACAAAATATCAGGAGAGACATTGTTAGGAGAGATGAAGTCCTGCTCAGCAGGTTACTCAGCTACAAAGGCATACTTAAATTGTGCTTATCCTGATTCCATGTGGGCTCCTGTGGAGAGATTCCTGGGGCTGTGGACATGTGGAACTAATCAATCAGATAAAACCATCTGCAGTTCTTAAAAAACATATTCTGTGCTCAATGTGTTGTTGGCACAAATCTGTTATTTAATATCGTACCTGATCCAGGTTACAAATCGGCCAGGCTCTGCCCTCTAATGAAGATGCTGTGCTACCTCAAGTGTTCTACACAAGGCTAAACAGTTTTCAACTAACTTCCCTCATTAGAGCAATGATTAAGGTCTTAGCTTTAACAATGCTATGGAAAACAGCTATTGAGGAACGTGTACTTGCTTGGAAAAAAATCTCAGGGGTAGGAAGACAGGCACCAATGCCTCATGATGTGCTTCTGGTTAATTAAGATGTTGACTGAGCCTATGTTAATCATGGTCCCTCAGACTACGTTTGATTAACATGTAAATTGGTAAACTCTCTTCTGCAATTGCCCTACCATCTGAGCTCTAATTATGGGCCTCAAAACAGACAATAACTGGACTTGTAATTTAGGTTGTTCAGTTGGGGAAATTATTTTCTCGCACACACCAAAGAATTGTGAGGTGGAGTGCATATGTATATTGTTTCAAAATACACATGAATACATTAGACAAACACTATAGATGATATGCATAAACAATGCAGAAGTTTAAAGATATCTCAGCAAAAGGACTTAATGTAAGTGGTACATAACAAAAGGAAAGCATTTCTTCCCTCCCTCAGATTTTCTCCGAGGCAATAGTCCTATGCAGTTGATGAAGAGAGTTAGGTACATTTAGAAGTTATGCCAAATTAGATTAATAGAATAGAATAATAGATATCCTGAAAAGAATTGTTGGGTACAATCTCTTTTAGTCTGAACACACATTAACAGAACTTAGAATAACCTTAGGAAAGTATGTCGTATTCAGAAGACCTAAGCTATAATGAGGATGCCTGATGTTTCCTATCGACTGGTCCTAGATGTTACCAGCTCAGCATCTTACCAAGACCACCTGAATCAGTCCAAGGAGAATTTGTCTCCCCTTGGCTAGGGATTTATCCAGAATTTGAATACTTCAGGTAAGGTCTATCGTTCTCTCTCTTGATTACAAAGCAGCCCAGTGTCCTAACTTCAGCATTCAAAGTAGGTGCCTTCAGAAGATAGGATAAATACACTTTTTCCCTTCCTTCCTGCTTTCCTTCTCCCCCCTATTACCATAATGAACAGGAACACTTTAATTTTGGTCCATAAATGACTCAGCTTTTTTTCTTCAAGAGCACTGACATAATAAAAAGATGTAAAAAATCAGCAGTTATTCAAATTGTGGGTAGCTGTCTGTGGACAAGTTAACTGTGCAAGGTGGCACTGTAGCCAGCGGTGATCTAGTCAGCATGAGCCGTGGAACCTGAAGAGCTGTTGAGCTGGCCAGCTAAGATGGCCTCCCTGTTCAGGGGCTTATACATAGGTGCCTAGCATCATTTCAGATGCCCTGGCAGAGCCACTTCTCCAGAAGGACAATGTGTCCACATGTCCTGTGTCACATGTCCTGTGGATGTTATCCACCTGGACTTTAGTAAGGCCTTTGACACTGTCTCCCACAACATTCTCCTGGAGAAGCTGGCAGCTCATGGCTTAGACAGGTATGCTCTTTGCTGGGTAAAAAAGTGGCTGGATGGCCAGGCCCAGAGAGTGGTGGTGAATGGAGTGAAATCCAGTTGGCAGCCAGTCACAAGTGGTGTTCCCCAGGGCTCAGTTTTGGGGCCAGTTCTGTTTAATATCTTTATCGATGATCTGGATGAGCAGATTGAGTGCACCCTCAGCAAGTTTGCAGATGACACTAAGTTGGGTGGGAGTGTTGATCTGCTCGAGGGAAGGAAGGCCCTGCAGAGGGATCTGGATAGGCTGGATCGATGGGCCGAGGCCAACTGTATGAGGTTTAACAAGGCCAAGTGCCGGNAGAAGGACACTGAGGTGCTGGAGTGTGTCCAGAGAAGGACAACAAAGCTGGTGAAGGGTCTAGAAAACAAGTCTTATGAGGAGCGGCTGAAGGAACTGCGGTTGTTTAGTCTGGAGAAGAGAAGGCTGAGGGGAGACCTTATTGCTCTCTACAACTACCTGAAAGGAGGTTGTAGCGAGGGGGGTCTTGGTCTCTTCTCCCAAGTAACCAGCAATAGGACGAGAGGAAATGGCCTCAAGTTGCATCAGGGGAGGTTTAGATTGGAAATTAGGAAAAATTTCTTTACTGAAAGAGTGGTTAAGCATTGGAACAGGCTGCCCAGAGAGGTGGTGGAGTCACCATCCCTGGAGGCATTCAAAAACCATGTAGACGTGGCACTCCAGGGCCTGGTTTAGGAGTCATGGTGGTGTTGGGTTGACAGTTGGACTTGATGATCTTAGAGGTCTTTTCCAGCCTTAATGATTCTATGATTCTATGACCTCTCAGTCCCATGTGGATGTTTAAGGTACCTTAATGCATCTCTAATGGCATTAAATGCCCATGTGTGGGCAACAGAATTGAACCATAGTGTCAGCTGTCATTTGAGCTCAATCACATGTAGACATTTGCACACAGATGCCCAAGTTTTAGAGTCTATCTGGAACTGAATCCCACCCAAGTTGTATTGTACAAGCTCCCAGCTTTCACTACATCATTCTATCAGCATCTACCGACATTTCAAAACCATCTTTCTAGGCAATTTTTTAACTTAGACTGCAAAAAGGAGTGGAGTACAGAAATAGTCTTATAAAAGGGAATAGCACCCAGCGCAAAGTCTAATATATGGCCTTGAAACTGCAAGAAGCAAAAAAGTCATTGACAGAACTTCCAAAAGACAAGCGATGTCTCTTTGTAGGACACTATGCTAGTATCAACAGGGTGCATTCATCTCTTCCACAACCTGGAAGAAAACAGGTCGCAAAGGCCAATCAGTAATTGCCTAAATCTGACCCAGTTAAACTCAACAGAAAGAAAACAGAAGTTAAAACTGTGATCCAAGCCCTAACATAAGCTCCATCCCCACCAACGCGCCTACTGGGGCTACTTTGGGAGAGGTGCAGAGGCCATCATAATTCATTGTTCCTTCATTTGTCACCTGAGAATGCTCTGAAAGCCCTTGGAGTCCCAAAGTCTCAGCTTACACCACTTCTACAGCTGGTTGGACTGGATAAGAAGGACCAGTGCAGAAAAAAAAGCTTCACACATTTTTCTAGTGTAGATGAGTTTTGACTGACAGGTTGACCCTTAGCTTCCTTTATTTAGCACTGAAGTATGATACTCCAGTTCATGGAAGTAAAAATAATCCATCTCTTCTCTGTCTGCACGTAATCCAGAAAACTTCAAAAGCTCTTACAAATCTACATAGATGTCAGCTAATAATGTACTGGGCTTGGACAGACTCAGGTATGGTTGGAAGCTAATAGTTCTTTCCCCTTAGGAAATCACTGGTGGTCTTTCCCAAAGCGTCAGCCAAAAAACTGTTAACATTTCAGTCAAAGTTTTAATTGGATAAGACCACATGTCTCAATAATTTCATTCTGCATCAACTATGAGACCTTGACAGACAGCATCCTGCCCAGTCTGCCACTCCATGTGGGCTGAATTTTAACTTATAGTGGACCACAAGTCAATCTCTTAAACCCTGGAAGTTTATCATGGAAATGGATATTACTTTTCTAAAAGACTGAGATTTCTAAGATGAAAGATGCCTACTACATCCAACCAGAGGGGACAACATGCTTGTAAATGTTACAGCTTTTCAAAGATGAAGGGATATGGCCATACATCATTGAAACACACTCTGGAAAGATAGTGGGATGCTCATGAACTTTGCAAACCTCAGCCATATATTGTTACAATGTCCCACCGTTCTTGTGCTCAAATCATCCTGCAGGTGATCTCCTACTCAGCAGTTCAATTTCTCTCTGTTTACATTGGATTTAAAAATGAAGCAAATCCCAAGCTATGGAACGCGCTGTGCTTCTAAGGTGCTGGAGGATGTGCGTAACAGAGAGATGCATCAACAATCATGCAGAATTTTGTCAAAAGGTTTTGAAAATTGCATAGTTGTATTTAGAAACTATAAGTATCATTTAAATATATATGACAAAAATACTCAGCCTGTTCTATATTCTGTTACTTCATGAGTAAAAATGACTTAGTACCTAACTACTTTCACAGCAATTTAAAAAAAAATAAATGAAGGTGATTTTGAAGAAACATTCAAAATGTCTTGTTTTGTGTCAAGTGGGAACCGTATCCTCTAATTCCTATCCTGTTCCACCAGACTGGACCTCCTGCTGCTTACTGTTTGTAAAATGGCAGCTTCCCATGAGAGTCCAGATGTGTTTTCTTCCAGTTAAGGATAAGAAAAGTAGAACTCTTTTACACTGTGTTTAGCATGACTTATGGTGACATTCACTTCAGGTAGTTATTTCTAGGAAGATGGGTAGCCATGAGCTCTAAGCATAGGCTTTGTGAATCCTCTGTGTAATAATGAACACAGAAAGTGTTTAGTTAACATAGAAGATGCATGATGTATTTACAGGTCTGTTCAAACAACAACTCTTACAGTGATGCAAGCAAGAGTACAAGGAAAAGAATACTAACAAAGCCAGCTTGAAAATAATTTACATTGTGCCAACTGTATTTTCATGAATTGCCACTAATGTTTATATATGCATATATAAGTATGTATGTATGTAGTATAGAAAACACACTTTTTTTTTTTTTTGCTATATGGTCTTTATGTGACATCTGGACTAAGAAATGTGAAAAAGCTCGCAAAAAATTCACCAAATTGCAGCACAGCACCAGTACAGCAGCTCCAACCTTACAATTTCTCTTACAGAATTGTGTATGTGTTTTGAGAAGCAGTATTACAGTTTTCATCTGCCTAAACCTTCCAGTTGTGACAAATAGCTGGTAGTAAATGACTGCTGGAATATGTTTAGATTGCTCTAATTTTATGAGTAAATGGATGTTAAGTTTATTTATATGTGTTTCCCTCCACCTTTGGAATTAATTTTGTTCTGCTTTAACTTAATAAAATTTATAAACATTTATAACCAAGATTCACTTCTTTATGCGTAAATGTGATACTGGTGGTGATCTTTCATTTACAGTTAGAGGTCCTTTTCCAACAATAATGGCCATATAAAAGTATATGTATTTCTGCTTTATAAAAAATGGTAGGATAGCCACTTTTCTGTTTCAGGCAGTTAATTTTAGGGCTCTCTTGCACAACTTTGGTGTAGTTCCTTTACCATCCATGTGTATAGATACAATATCAGCTGTGAGTTCTTCTATGTTAGATGCCCATTTTTTCTTCAAAATCACATTTGGAAATTTAGAATTCATGAAAACTAGGAAAGAAGTACCAGCAAATACATCTCTCTATCTCTGTAAACTAAAGGATGCTGTTGAACAGTTTAGAAACACTGAACGAAAGTAATTTCTCCACTAGAGAACTAAGGAGCCTTAACTGGTGTATCAATTACCAGGGAACACATCCTGTCTTGTTTGCTTGCAATGAAACCAAGGATGTGAAAGTAATAAACACTGCATGCTGGAGATACTGTACCTTTGTCTACAGAAAACCAGGAGAAGCCTAACCTGAAATATCAGTTTGTTGTCATTTGCCAGAACTGACAGTTATTACTAGGAGTAGGGGGGAGTATGTGATAAAGACCACACTAAATTAACTTTTATTCTCAAAGGGAGGAGTAACTCATAGTTGTGGTGGTATTTCAAGGGTCATGGCCGTATCTAGTGGTGCAGCATGAAGAGATGAATTATGTTTCCCGTGTTTCTAAAACCATTAGTAAGCTGAAGAGAGAGAACGTTTTTATCATTCTTCTTGAAATACTGCTGTCAAGAGTCTACCACATTCTTATATTAAATCAGTGAATTTGTCTATCCTTGGGCCCCTCTAACAAATCTCATTAGTGGTTGTTTTAATGGACATTTTTGTTTTTAAGCCAAAAGAGAACCATAGTAACTGTGCACTTCCTAAACCATTTCATTCATGAATGGGAAATGAGTCTCTAAATCTTTACTCACATGAGTAACCACATTGAATTTCTTGGGCCTTCCATTATTAAGAGCTAGAACTGCGAGTATAAATTTGCAGGATTTAGATGTGGCACTTCATTACTTCATAAGAGTGAAATCTGCAGCTGAAATCAATAGTTAAGTATGTGAGGCATATAAAAGATACACATTCTTTCATGGAGGTCTGATTGCAATGTATCTCTCAATTTTGTTTCGGCATCAACAAATAAGCATATAATTGTAAAGAGAGGTACAGACTATAGGCAGTAATTACAAAGACACATTTTAGATAGACATTCTAGCCTCAATAGGGGAGTTGGGAATAGTCCACCAGAAAGGACGGAGTAATAGTGAAAAAGGTCAATGCTTCTTGAAGAACTAACATACCAAGTCACAGACCAAGCTGTTGGTTCTCTGTCAATCAGTAGTGTAACTGTTGTCAATCATTCCCCCTTACCTTGTTTGTGATTTTTGAATGGCCACAAAAGAAACTTTTGTTGGTAATTATGGTCTTTACAATTCATCTGAGTCACAGGCAGGATTTTCATAGCCTGCCTGTGGAATAGACATGGTATGCCCCAAGCTGCGCTCACGTATGTCCAACCAATTCAAGCTAAAGTTTCCCACGATAATATGAAAGGAAATAAAAGACTCTGACAAACACAAATCACTATTCTAAAAATAACAAGAGGAGGGGAAAGGGACAGGATAGCCAGGATCTTCTGGTTTTCTTTTCCTTCCCCGCCCCCCCCCCCTTTCCCCGCCCCCCCCTCAAAGAGGAGAAATCTGATAACTCTGATAACTCTCTCTTTGGAAGGGTGCAGTTAGACAGGGTTTGCACCTGTGCATCTTGAATCTTCTGAAGGAGTATTTTTATTCTCTGCCTAACCACATACTTCCTATTACACTGATCAGGAGCATTCTGCTAAAAATTAGTGCCAAGAATTAATGTTCCTTCATTTATTTTTTAATTCCAGAGTTCCCCTAGGATTTTTCCTTTCCCCAAATATTTCCACCTTCCACAGATACATTTTTGATTTGTTTTCTTTGGCTATCGGTTTGAGTGACCTGTCTTGTCCCTGCTGAAAATGTGAAGAAAAGATTTGTGAGAGAAGGTTCTCACATCAAACCCAGTTTTGGAGTTGATCCAGCAGAGTGACAAATCTGATAACATCAAAGGCAGAACATCTGAAACTGGGATTTCGGCAGAACAGCTTTTTCAACAAAGTGCAGCCTCTATAAATTTACCCATTTCTAAACAGCCGAGTCAGTTTATTTGCTTATTTTCCTAGCTTCACCGAAAGAAAGGCTGAAACAACTTTGGAAAAATTACAGCAAAGTTGTTCAACGGAAACCAGCCCCTCTACTGTAAACAGTGCCTCTCCCCAAACTATGCAGCTGCACAAAGCAGAGACAATGCAGGGGACCCTCAGCATCATTAACCAACTTCCCTTCCTCACCAAACAGTCGCTTCGATAAAGCAATTACAATAGCATCGTGGAACAGTAGAACAAGGAAAAAAAAAATAACCTTACCAGCTTCTCCTACAGTATATAGCTGAAAGGAAAACAAAAGCCCCAGCTGCCGTATCACATGCAATTGGTCTCCCAGAATGAATTGACTGAAAGAACTATGAAAGGCTAAAGTCTTTCGGCCCCTCTGTTCAGCCTCTCTTCAGCTCCCTCTCTCCGCGCCTCCTCACAAAGCCATTCTCCTACTCCCTAATCCTCGCACAGGAAAAAGCAGCACACACCAAATGACTTCAGCAGAAGCGATTCTCCCGGGGGGTGGGGGAAGAGATGCTGCTGCCACTCAGCTTCCCCCCTCCCGTCGCACAGCCATCCTCGGGGAGGGTATCCAAACAAGCTTGCCCAGCACTTGGGCAGCACACCCCGAACACAGACAGAGCATCAGGACAAGGCACGGAAAAGTGCACATCTCCATTCATCACCCTCTCAGCCACTAATTTCTGAAATGAGCACACCCCTGGGTACTTGCAAGAGTTCCCCATGTGCATCTCAGTTAGCTCGCACTGAAGTAGTTAGCCTTTTTTTTGTTCTTTTTAAATTAGCTACGTGACTTCCTAAAGCTGTTGTTGGGCCTAAGATTTTTCTTTTTAACAAAGAACACGTAAATGAACCTTAAATATTTCAAACAGCAAAATAACAACAAAGATGTTCCCCCAGAAAATCAATAATAAAATGTATGAGAAAAAAGACCGCAACAGACATGAAATAAATAATGTTAGGAATCGCCAAATTAAAAGCAATATAAAAAAAACCATTGGTGCCTCCCTGGAACACTTTTGATAGCTAAAATCAGAACAAACGATTGCATTTTTCACAATGAAGAAAGATTTCTATCTACATTCCCAGTTTATGTAAAAAGAGACAGCATTTTTTTCATATAATGTGTCTTGAAAGCATGCCATCGATATTGAGATAACATCCCTTGCATATTCTCTGGTTTTCCAGAAAGCATTAAATCTTTGTTAAAGAAATGCTGTTGTCATATTAGTTTTTAATGCAGGTTTTACCTCTCTGTGAGACGCGGAAACTCAGAAACAGACAGCTGCCACAGAGTAAATCAAAGACCTAGAAAAGCAGATGGCATAATTTCACATCTTAAATGATGGCTGTGAGCCTTCCAGTAATAATTTATAAGGAGACTTCCTCCCGCTTGTTCCTCTGCTCGGCAGCATGCTGCTTGAGCCTTTCAAACAAAATAAATAGACTTCAAACCACCAGCTTCACACACACTAACACTTACCAATGCTATTTCAACCTGACACAAGCTGACTTTGTTCCTCTGTGACCCTGGACAGAAAACTGAGGTGACAGTTTGATGGATGAGATCTTTTTCACAATATGGGTTGTGACTTCGTGGCTCTGTCTCCCCATTATTGCTTAGCTGAAGGAGGAGACAGGAGCAGAAGAGGATCTTCCACCATACAGAGCCATTTTAACAGTAAAAATGAACCACACATGTGCAATAAATGCCTGGAACACCTTTTTCCTACCTCAAAATTGGGAAGTAGGGGGAATCCCTTTCCACTTTTGTTGGGGTTAGGGTGTAAGGGGATAAGAAAGAGGCCCCAAGGAGAGGAATTAATTCCAATGGTTTACTCCAGATCGTATTTTAAAGAAAATGGCAACATCAGCTGAGAACAAAGGAAAGAAGGAAGGAAAGAAGGAATTCTGTTTGTTTCATTTATGACCAAAGAACACTTGGACTGTGAATTTTGTGAACTGTGTCTTAAATATGCTAATTTAATTACTTAACCAGGAATCTTGGGCAATCTTTTACTGGACAAAGGCCTCACTGCAGTAACCTGAGGCAAACCATTGCAATGTGAACTCTTTTTTTTATTACCTAAAAATTATCATAAAATGTCAGAGGATTCATATATATTAAAAATGGTGCCTGCAAATCCAGTATTTGAATGCAGATTCTCCGCTAAAATGAGTTCAGAAGTCTTTTTACAAGATTAACATATTTAAGGTAAAACCTGCCAGATTTCATAGAACTCTCTGTGATGAAATTGCCTTTTCATGAAGAAGTTGAAAAAGGAAGACGGTGAATGAACTCTCTGAAATGTAAAGCTCCACTCCATAGGCTTGAGCTCATTAATAGACACCCTAACATGTGAAGTCAGCCTCTTATTTTCTTAGAGAGGGACACAGGTTGCTAATATCTTTCCTTCTTTGTTTCTGCTTGTTTATCTAATCAGATGAGTTCATTATGATAATACTGGAGGGTGTCAAATCTCTGATTTTACGCGTGGATACTGAGGCCAAATGACCTGGCCCAAGGAAGTCTTGGGCAGGAAGCCAAGTCTCTGCCGTTCCACACTAGTGCACCCCATCACCAGTGATCCTCATGCTCTGAAAGATGATTTATGAAAACAAGGACTAGTCTACCCTACGTCTGAGATAAAGTTCTTATATGTTTTGTATTTGTTATCACACAAATTATGTTGCTATTGTTTCTAGTTTTGGATTTGATATTCATAACTCTGTCTAAAAATATACATGAAGTCACTCCAGTAGCAAAAATTTATCATAAATATGTGTGACTCCTTTTCATGCTTTCAAAAAATACTATTGTCTTTCCAAAAAGATTAACTTTGTTTCAGATGACAGTATTTATGTGCTTTTATATTTATGAATATTTTCCTTTCTGCGGAATTTCTGTGAGGTAGTACCCAACTCATGATAATACTGAAGGATAATCAGAGAGGCCAGAGATTGATGGATACCCAAAAAAGCAAAATCTGACTGATTTATACAGAGGAATACCTGCAGTTATCTTGTTTCATCAACTCAACTCCAATTTTTTTATTATTTTTCTTTCTGAAAACCGCCTTAGAATGACAGACTTGCTTTAGGTGACCCCATTCAGGGATTTAGGTGGGACCCTAGCCTGGTGAAAGTCAGGTGTTGTGAATTTCACCCCTTAAAAGGGCGTTTTAAGAGATGTACTTGTGAACCATTTATATTCCAATTACAGCTTCTAAACTGCTGTCATTGTTTCTTTGTCTCTCTCTAACAATCTGAGAGCGTTCCCATTGTAAAGAAGGAAGTACATTAAGCGTTTTAGAAACAATAAGACCTCTTCACGGACCACTTTATGTAAATAAATAACCTCTAAATAACAAAACTTCATACCATCCAGCATGTAGTTAACTATGATACGCACAAATGAGAAGAGCTCTGCCTGTCAAAAGAAAGAATGAAGCATGAAAAGTGTAGCCACCCTTGTACTTGGAAGCCAGTTAAAATGAGTTTACTTAGGGGGAAAAAAATCTCACAAGAGGATATAATACCGAAAATAACAGGCACTAAAAAATTGGAAGAGTTCATTTTTCTCATTCTTGTAGCAGAACATAACTTTCAGACTAACTCACGACAAATGCCTGAAGGAAGTCTGAGCTTTACAAAATATCAGCAGGTTTACACACTCTGCTCCATAGTTTTTTCTCTACTTGCTCACAATTATGTCCTCTTTTATCTGTATCATCTGTCGAAAACACCTTTTTTTTGTATAGCATTTTCTCCTTTCTGTGTTTCTTGGATTAACAAAAAGCATAAAGCAAGGTCATTTGGATAATAGCCCTGCATTTTTAATAGCAATCGTAAGTGTATTTCAAATAATATTTTCTACAAGCAGAGTGGTGCAGGCAATTGCACTGGAAAAGACTCCAACAAAACTTAACTTTAAAGGCTGCTAAGCTCTTTGAGACTCGCTGGTGTGACTGATTAGTGCAATACACTGCAGTTCTTTGATTTTGTTTTCTTACCTTCTAGAAAGAAGCTCCCAGTAATTCTTAAAGGCAGTGTAGAAAATGGAGGCAGCATATCTTTATAAACAGAAGGAAATGCACACTTTAGGGGTACACACATCATCTGACTTTTAAACATTTGATCAAGAAGCGTAAGTTCCATAAATAGTCAGTAGATGCTCTAGAAAGCACACCTTTCAACGGACTCCTTAATGCAGTCAATTCATATTAAAACTTTACCATTCGAAGGTAAGGATGTTTAATGATCTATGATCAGCCAGCCTATAACATATGTATCTTGAATTTCAGGGGTATTCTTTAGCTACTTCACAGGATCTATCTTCTGAGAAAGCAGTGTGGTGGCAGTTCTGCAAACTGGAAGAGGAGTGACCTAGCGAGAAGGAAGGATGACTATTAGCAATGAGGGAAGAACACAGTAGAAAAAGATAGTCAGGTAAAAGGCAAAGAAATAAGAAACTCAGATGATTAGAGAGAGTCACTCTAGCAAGAAAGTTACTCAAGTCAGTGTTTCACTTTGACAAGGGTTTTCTAATAGCATTTCCTTTGGGTTTGATCTCCATGGGCTCAGTCTAAACCCACTCTCTCTTTGCTTTTGTTTCTGAGTTGGATGAAAGCAAGGATTCAGCAGTGCAGCTGGGTTTACATTAGGAGTGTATGTGTGAAACTGAGGATATCTGGCTTGGAACTTGAAAGCTCATCAGCCAACACTGGTGCATCTAGCCTGCGAATGTCAGTAAATGTGTCAGTCTTCCTAAGGTTTGATAGAACAACACAATTAAAACAGCAAATGGAAAGAACAGCCTGTGGCTTGTAAAATGTTAGGTCTTCATCCCTCGTCCATCCATAAGCTGTAAGGAGTCAAGTACGTTTCCAGAGGCTTTGGCGTACATGGCATGCTGGTCAGAGAAGAGCCAACGCTGTCATTTTGGGCAGTGGGGTACTGCCCCTGTGCAGCCAGGAAAAATCCCCATAATCCAGCCCATCCTCTGCAGCCCTCTGCACCAGCCTGGGGATGAGCGGGCAACCTGGGATCAGGAGACATCCATACTACAGACATTCCCTGAAATGTTTTTAATTGATCAGGTATTGTCATCACAACTGAGCTACAGACAGACTGATAGGAGCAGGCACACAGATGTAGGCATTGAGAAGACTGAAAGACCTTTGAAAGCCCAACCATCGAGATTTTTGTAACCCCTTCAGTATTTAAAGACAAACATCTGCATAAAAAATTCCAAGGCTTGAAGCCTCAGGCTGTTAAGTTCTTTGGAGGAGACACATATATTTTCCCTGTAGTTCAGAGGTTTGCAGCACAGTTGGCATTCCAAATTTTGGATATTACTACAGTGAAAACATATACACCATGATTTACACAGTGGTATTATTGCCCATTTTTCCAAAACAAAGAGAAATTAATATAGTTAACTTGGGTGTATTTGGGAAGAGAGAGGAGAAGTAAGGAATAAAGTGGCATATTGACATATGGTATAAATAGCTTACGGGAAACCGCCCTGCAAACTACTGCAAACACAAGCATCATCAATGTCTTACAGTTAATCAGACACCATACAAGAAATCTACTTATATGAACAAGAATTTGTAGTACTGAGCTGTAACATAAGCTCTGTTGCAGATTTACCCCCTCATTAAAGATTCCTCCTAGGAGTTATCATCACATTCACATGACAAGAAAAAAATAACATATGACTTTATCTGGACATTATCCAATAATATACGCAAGGCAAGTAGTAGAATATTAGGTGTGAGAAATGCCTGAGTTAATACCATGCACTGCTCTTGCTGTGAGAAAATGTGGGATTTTTTTATTTGTGCAGAATAATGTAAGATAAACCTGTTGCTATCCAGGACAGATTTCAGTGTCTACATTGAGTGGGCAGAGGATTCAGAAAGCAATAATACGGCCCAGAACTTGAGTAACAAGGGGAGAAACTTGGAAAAGCAGCTTTGCAAGGCTGGAGAAACAGGTCAGCCTAAGCAAGACTCCACTTCCCTATTTGAGTTTACTGTGAGCTCTCACTCCAGGCACCACAAGCACTGTGCATCTCTATGGCATCTCAGCAACAATCACCATCTCTCATTCAGAGGCCACTCCAGATCCAGTGCCCCAGCTCAGAATTGTAAGATGAGGAAGAGGAGGGCAGGCCTGATGGTCAAAGCATCGGAGAAACCTCTGCTCACCACGAAGGGGAGACCAAGGCTGAATCACCAAGCACAAGTAACCTGGGAAATAATTTCTGACCACATAAGAACTTTAAGGGTAGCTTCTTTTAGATCTCTTTTATATAGGTTTAAAAAATGAAATTACCTAAAATTTAATTTAACTTGGGTACTAAGCTTGAGTAATCAGTCATTTTAAGTCATTCTTTTGCCCAACTTCTCAACCATTCTCCCTTTTTTCCTCTCTAATGATATACTTCCCTTCCGCATTTATTTTGTGGTTTTTAATTTGACAGATTAATTTCTCTCTCTCTCTTCTATCAGCTTATTGATCCAATTCAGTGTAGTCAATGTAGTCACAAACAGGTTTCCTTCCACTTAATCAACTCCATTAAAACACAAATTTTACTTTGAACTGTGTAAACTTTGTGCTAAGGCCAAACCTAACCTCACTGTAATAAATGGACAACCACCAAAATATTTACTTGTCCAGTAGTGATTGTCTGTAATGAAGACAGAAATGCCATGGAAAAGGATAGAGTACAACCTATGCAGCATCAGCTAAACAAGCACTCTTTCCTGCAGCAGCTGTAGTGATGCTGGCAGATACTTATGTGACCCAGCTATTTTCTAACAAAGGCTGAATCCGATTCGTGTTCGAGTATGATCACACTCTTACAAGCTGTTGGGAGCAGGGTTTGATAGTGTCTGCATAGCTGTTTCTGGAACTAGCAGGCTTGACTCCCACGTAAATGTACCTGCCTGTGAAACTGCAGTGGATCAGCCTTATAGGAAAAAAAGCATTTATATTTCCAAATGCGAACTGGTAGGAAGAGACCTCCAAAGGCCCATGATTGCATCTTCCTGCGTAACTTTGAAAGAGGAGAGGCTCCCTCCTATGGTTAAACCGTGTAAAACTGTGAGCACCATCATGAGCATGGATCCTTCAGACATAAAGTCACTTGGTAGATACACTAGCCAGCACACCACCTTAAGAAAGAAAACTATAAAAACCCCCGCTATTACATATGCAAGATATCTAGAAACTGGGCCAGAAATCCATAGTTTGCTTACACCAAAAATGATATTATAATCATAATATCATATAATAATAATGGCATTAATCTTAGTTTTCAAATGAAAGCTTAATGCCAGCCACAAACGTTCACACCTCCCCCCAGAAATTCTTTTAAAAATGTTTTGTTATGCTTTTGTAATATTTTAATAGCTAAAATGGCATGCCACTCAGAGAAGGGCCATCTTTCTGGAATTAGAGAGAGAAAAATAATGAAGGTACATTGCATAAAATAACCAAATGTATTTAACATTGTATCAAACCCATTAGGCATGTAAAGTTTACCAAATGAAGTGTAATGCCAGAAACAAATAGATTATATGATTTGATCCCTACTTATGACTTATTCCTAGCTTTTATGTTTTGTTTTCTTACACTGTAAAGCAAAGATTCTGAAACTACAAACTTTGAATTAATGGACTGAAGGGTTTGGAAACAACACGGTTGTTTTTATCTAAAAGAAATAGCATCTGTATCCTGAGTCCAATAATGCCACTTGCCTAAAGAGCATAGGCGTGCCAAGAACGGGGGAAAAAAATGTTTAAGACAATATTCAGTTGTTCGGTTTTGACTTGAAACAGATTGTGGTTTTTAAATTTCCTTTATTACAATTACAGCAAGTAAACTCTTTCACCAACTCTCTCTGGGCAGCTCAGTTTACATTCAAGCCTACCAGACCTAAAATGAGTTGTCAAGAGTTCTTGGTTTCCATTGTTTTTATGGCAACAGTATTTGTTATGGGGGAAAAAAAAAAAAAAAAAGGATAGTCTGCTTGCAGAAATAATATTGTTTCCTCTAAATTAATCATGCATTGTTTTGCAACTGAAAAAAGGCACAGTGGCTAAAAATGTTTTCCTTTAACTTATTCCCCATTTTAAGAGGCTCTAATCTTGGTTTGTCATTTGTTCCATTTCAGTCTCAACACCTGGGAGCACAACAGAATATGTGACTGAGTACAATAAACAACCTCTTGACTGCTAAAATTTTATTGTGGTACACTCAACACCTGCACTAGCACACTTTTCATTAATGGACTACAGTAAATGTTTATATAACTACCAAGAGAGTTTATTAATGTGAACAAAAATTCTAGCAGATAGATCATCCTTTGCAGCAATTAAGCTCTACAATAAAATGCAGCCCGACATATACACAGTTCTCTGAGGCATCTTAGATTAGTGAAAAGGGGGATATAAAACCAACCCTGATCATGTGGTAAGACATCCCATTTGTCCTACATACCAGCTTTTCGCAGAGAGTTTAAACAATTACATCTTTTATGAAAAACAAAAAGGACAGCTTTAATTTTCATATAAATATTCCTCTGCAACTAAACTTCATATTTGATTTGAGTTTTGACACGCCAACAATCGTTAGGTTTTCTGAGGGCATTGAGCGTCTGTTCCAACTCCCCCTGAAGGCAGAAGGACGATACGTACTGACGTCCATGCCAACTACATTGAACCGTGACTGGGTGCCTTAAGGGCTGGTCCTGTGTCTTCCCTGGGTCACCAGCATATTTTCTCAAGTGGCCAGCTGGTACTGGATCAGGACCTGGCTCTGGGCTGACATGTGAAGAGAAAGCTTAGTAAAAGCACCTAATGTGCATGTAACATCAGCTGGCTTTTAACCAGTTTTCATTATCTCAGCCTGCCACTGTCTCAAAAGTTGGCCTGTTTGAGAACTGTGGTAGAGCACTGTAAAACCAGCTAGGACATCTGGGCAGACCCTCCACGGTCAGGCCACTGCAAGTTTTCAGGCAAACTTGAACAAATCCTGATTATAACAGAATGATCCCCTCTAGTCACCACTGGTGAGGCCACAGTTGGAGCACCGGGTCCAGTTCTGGGCTCCCTATTGCAAGAGAGACAGGGACATACTGGAGAGAGTCCAGCAAAAGACCACAAAGATGATTAAGAGACTGGAGCATCTCTCCTATGAGGAAAGGCTGAGAGAGCTGGGACTGTTCAACCTGGAGAAGAGAAGGTTCAGGGGGATCTTATTAATGTATATAAATAGCTGAAGGGAGGGTGCAAAGAAGACGGAGCTAGGCTCATTTCAGTGGTGCCCAGTGACAGGACCAGAGGCAATGGGCACAAACTGAAACTCAGGAGGTTCCCTCTGAACATCAGGAAACACTTTTTCACTGTGAGGGTGACCAGGCACTGGAACAGGCTGCCCAGAGAGGTTGTGGAGTCTTCACCTTTGGAGACATTCAAAATCTGTCTGGACATGGACCTGGGCAACCGGCTCTAGGTTGCCCTGCTTGAGCAGGGGGGGTTGGACCAGGTGACCTCCAGACGTCCCTTCCAACCTCAACTATCCTGTGACTCTATGAGTAAGAAAGAAAAAAGTAATAGAAACTGAAACACATAAGAAGCTCTCATGATTTCATAGTTTTATATACATTTATTTACACATGAGCGAATATGTTATGAGAATCGTTACAACAGGAGTGTAGCCTTAAAGAACATAAAAAATAAATCACAAAATCCTTGAGAGGAACGGGCTTGCCAGCAGCAGCCAGGGCACTTCATATTTCACATGTAACATGTAAAACAGTTTTGCATACCATCTCCATCCATTTACTCTGCCATTGCTCTGTTAAATTATTTAAAAATGCATTCTTCTTCAAGGCTGGGCATAAGCTACAATTTTATTAAAGTAAAAAATAAGATAAATACATAAATCTAGCTAATTGCAGTAGTCCCTGATATGAAAATATTCACTTATCAACCTCTTCCTCATCTCCTTTACCAATTCACTACCTCTCTTCTAAGCTGCTACCTCTCTTTTTTTTCATCTTGATGAACAAAGAGATTCTCCCAGGTTTCTGCATGTGAGTGGAGGTTGAAGAGATGGGAAAAGTTACACAGAGCTGTTCCAGGTCACAATAACTCCAAGGAGTAACCTGCTGGATAAAAGCCTTCATATCCAGAAGTACACTGCACCAGATTTCAAGGCCTTTCGGTCCTTCTTCCATGCCCTCTCTCATTCAAGGATGTGGAGGACAAACTAATCTAAACCTCAGACTGTAAATCTCCTCTGAGTGAAATTCAGTTTGAGCCATAAGTGTCACGCATACCATAACAGTAAGAAGTAACAACATTTTAAGTATTGTACCCTGGAAATGTCCAATTTTCTATAGTGCAGCTAATTGACTTGTTTTCCAAATGATAAGGTAATGGAAACAATATTGGAAGTGCTTGAAGCAAGTTATATATAAAATATGCAAAACATGTTGGTTTTCAGTTGTGTGTCATTTCAACTCACACAGTAACCACGTGGTGGGACTAACTCAAGGACAAGATATGGCGTCTCTCATTCATACAAATAGTTCCGCTGAATTCAACAAGGTTACTTGAGTGAATCTAGATTAATCACACAAGAAACTTTCTAATTCCACAGACTACCTTTATCAAATAGTTCAGACATCCCTTTTTTTTTTTTTCTGATGATGAACTACAGCAACATCTATTTTCTCTCTGCACACACAGACTTATTACTCACACATATATAGATGCATATTTATATATGTGCATACACATCACTGAAATTACACACTCTAAATCACAGCAGAATAAGCGTCCCTTTATTTTTCTTTTAATTGCCAGAGAAGCTTGACAGCACACTTCTATTTTTCTCTCCTTGGAGATCTCACAGAGCTTTTAAAACAAGTGAAGTCTTGAATATGCACCCTATTTAAATAAGAATGGAGGTGAATATACTCTTTGGCGGTAGCGGTGCCTCCAAAGACAAATGTTTTCTCCTATTACCATTTCTGTTGCCAAAAACTGTGCTCTGAGCCTTGCGCTCCGGCTGGGAGTCTGCTGAGCCCATTTCAGCTGGGTTGGCAGGGGTCACACTCCCCAAGGGAGGAGGTCAGCCCCGTCGCCTGGGAGCAGGGGGCAGGGGAGCCAGAGGATGACCCCACACACCATGCATTGTGCTCAGAGGCTGGAAGTCAGCCTTGCTTATGCTGGATCACGCAACGAACCAGCCCGATGCGTCTAACAGCCGGAGGTCACTTTCCATAATGGGGATCCTTTCATACAGGCAAACCTTTTTTCTGCATGTTTCTATCATTTGAATAGTAACTGTGACAACAACAATGGCTCACAAGCAACATTTTGGGGTACTGATGAACACATTTTCAAAGAGCATTGGAAGAAGAGAAAAAATCATAGGTGCCTTGCCATTAACACAAAACTAAATCTCACAACATGTGATGATACTCCTTATAAATAAGCAGTGTGTGGCAGTGGAAAGGATATTGTGGAGAGAGAGACTATGTATCAATACACCATTTTGAACTTTGCACTCCACCTCTATTACTATCGTGTGCTTCCACTGTGACCTTGGGTAATCCTGAGCTCACTGTTCTTTCCTTACCTGTCCTTATAGTGGAGATATTGTTCCCTCAAGAGATAAGCATTGTTAGGAAAAAGCCATTAAACTTTATGAGATACCCAGCTACGCTGTGGAGGAGTAGCATAAAAAAGCCTTTGAGTCTATAAATAAAAGATATGTATGAGAGAAGATTACCCTACAAGATCTATAGCTCACAGTTATACCTTGATGTTTTTATTTTTTTTTGGTTTTGAATTATTTAAAGAAAATAATCATGAAGCTACCAGCCCCATTATCGGTATTATAAGAAATAAATTGGTGGGTAGTGCTGTTTCCAGTCTTTAGAATTATTTAGTATTTTTATTGTCCTACCAGGGAAGTTAATAGAATCTTTCAGAAATTATTTATACACCACCAGTCAAGGAAAGTATCAAAAAAGGTGTTCATTGGTGTGTTCCTTTTACTGCTGATCTTTTCACAGAATGAATAGAAATAACCATAAATCAGAAGAGAGATTTATAGTATGTAGAAATTATCTAGTCTTTTTGCCTATACAGAATTTCATTTTTAAAGGATTCACTTACTATTTAATAAGACATTCAAATCACATTCAACAAATCATACTGTCTCCAGTAACAGCGAAAGGTGATGTGTTGAACACCCAAGAGCTGTACTGATAGAGCAAACCAGCGTTGTGCAGCCCATTGCAATATGCCAGATGCCCAAGAGCCAGATGTGCCAGTACAGTTTCTCCATATAGACTGGCCCAGTACTGCCAGCTTCTTGACAAACAGCATGCACACTTTGTAGTACTACAAAGAAAAGTCTAGGAGGAGTGAACAGACACACACACCCTAAGCACATGCCTGAGAGCCAACAGATAAAATCTCATCTATGGGAAAAACAACTGGAAGCCTTATTATTGCATTCAGTGGGAACAGCATCATATTCTGTGCCAAAGTAGGCATACGCTGCATTCACCAAAGCTGCTCCTGCACACATGGACATCCTGAAGCATCATTAGATAGTTGGTTGCAGCAGTCCTAGTGTTCAACCAGTTGCTGATCTGCACTGTGAAAATCTGCAGGGCTCATAGTTGCCTCGTGTACGAGTACATTGCTATTTCTCATTCCTATGCCAATTAGCTCTAGACCTTCTTAGCCTTCAAACCCCAACATATACCCAACTTTGGAGAGAAAAAAAAGTTAGACTTCTCTTTCCCTTTCTTCCCCTTTCCCATTCTCCCTTAAGAGCCAACACCTCCATGGCCATAGAGTATGTGTTAGGTCAAAATTTCCAGTGAGTAGACCTTTTAAGTTATACACTGCAGCAGGGATTTGGGTTAAATACAGTAGGACTGTAAATCCTTAGATCCTCAGTTTTAGGCTGTGAAAGACAGTCATCTACTATGCTGGTACAGTGCCTAGAATAATGTGCTTTTCAAGTACAATATAATATAAAAACAATAGTGTATAATGCAGTATAATACTATGAATAATAAAATGAAGCACTAAAATTAGAGCCAAAGTTGACATTTAGGTGGGTGATAGAAAGAGGTAAATATGAGTGTACATGCTCCCCTTTTGCAAAAAAGCACTGTGAGAACAGACATGTACCTACTACTCCTATTATGTTTGTGTCACTGACAGTAACTACAAAGAAAAAAGGGGCAGTAAATTCCACCCATACTCTCAGCAGATATATTAAATGGTATTATATGAAGCATGGGTGATGTGGGGCAGTGAGAGGGAAATCAGTGTGCAATGTCCGCTTTTCCCAAGGCCTTGGCAGTCACTCAAATGGAAAAAAAAAATTACCTTTTGCAACTAGGACAGATCATCTATGTGCAAATAGGAGCTCTGGTGCATAGCAATAGTCAGGAATTTGGGGCATTAAATGCTTTTCGTCAGGAACTTATCATTCCAAAAGATTTATTCAAAAAGACAAACATTTCATGAAGATATCCAGCTTGAAGTTTTGAATCTGAATCTCATCCTCTGAAGTGACTGTCACAAGGACAAACTATTTTGGGGGTGAATCTCAGGGTTTTTTCCCCTTCTGAGGAACAGACTTAAAATACACTTCCTTTTTTTTTTTTTTTTTTTTCCCTTTCTTTTTTTAACCCCTGAAAATTTTAATGGGATGGGAAAATTATTTACTGCCCAGATCTCGTGGTGAGTGGCCAGTGAATGATAGCAAGACACAGAATGCAAACAGCTGGATTCAATCACCGCACTTAGCAGATCCATGAAATGTTGTTGTGGATGCACCAGATACTTTAAGCACCAGTAAAGAGAGTTCTTCAAGACTCCAGGACAGACATCTGGCACTAGCAGAGTTATGAGACTATCAGGGAACATGGCACATCACACACCCAATTAACAGACAGATGAATTAATCACACTGTAATTAACATAGATGTGTAATGATCTGTGCTTTGCTGTCTTTATAGAGATAAATATTCAGATACAAGAAGACACAGCAGATCCCTGAACTGTCCTACTGAGATACTGATACTTAACAAAAAGTAAAATCAAAGGGACTGTCACACCTTTCTGGAAATACAAATATGTGTTTCTACAGTAAGCTATTTTCAGAAGGAGCTTTACCTAACACTTTGCACTAGCAACANAAGTAATTTCAAGAGCACCAAAACGTAACACTGGCCCTACAGCAGTTTTCAATGCTGCAGCTCCCAGGTAACTGGACAAATCACCCAAGCAGCAGAAGCTTGGTGTGCTGATGGTGAGCTCCACAGGAATTNACCTAACACTTTGCACTAGCAACACAATTCAGTGGAAAAATCATTACATGTAAAGGAAAACACATCTTCTAAAGAAAGACGTACAGATTCAATCTCAAAAGAAATGTATTTCTACCCTCCAGTCATCTTGCCTTCTAAAATCGATTAAGTGTAATTTATATACGTCCCACCACATTACTGAAGTTAATGGTTAGGATAAGTGTTTTCGCGTCATTGTGTAATAGAACAACATTTTCAAAGTAATTTTTTTTTTCCCTGACAGTGTTATCAGACACAAAATATTCCAGTTTGAACAAAAGATCACAAAGTGGATGAAACTTAAAAAATAAACATATAACAAATCTGCAGTTGTCAGCTTTGCTAAGTCACACACATACATAAACTGAATTTTTATAGACATGAGAAAAGTTATGTTAGCTGAAGGGTTTTTGTAAGCTTACTTAAATAAGGTGATTTATATAATCAGTTAGAATCCAACAAAAATATGTATTTTAAAATAAAAAAAACTTAAAGAACTGCTTTAAGTTTAAAGACTCTGAAAAGAATGAACTAGNCACAGTGAAAGACCACACAGTGATCCCAATTTTTCAAAAAAACGGTATAATCGGAGCAGGGGTAGAAAACCATTTGTAAACTGGGGAATGTGTGATCAGGACACGTTACTGCAGGTCTGGAGGACCCCAAGCTGACTTGTAGAACAGATTTCTTAATGTAGGCAGGATTTTATATGATTGGACTAGACAGGTCTGTTTTCACTTAAAGGTGGAAAATTAATGCCTGAGAATAGGAATTAGTAAACTAATTTAGCAATAACCACAAAACCTTTCCACTGAATAAGAAAATGCTTTATAATGATGAGGTAATAGTTTCCTGTTTGAATAATCCAAGTCTATATAAAGGAGTTTAATGAAGACTGAAGCTAAGATGCAGTAGCTTTTTGTCTGCAAGTGTTATACTAGAAAGCTTTCTGAAGAGGCTTTCCTGTACATGGCACTGAAAAAGCAGAAAAGTGATGTTTCAATCAGGGAGGCTTCTTCCAGCTTCTTTATGTGAGCTTATCTTCTCAGAGTTTCTCTCCTGCACTCAGTTAAATGTAAGGTATGATGAAAACCAAAGAATTAAAAATTGTTAACAGAATCATATCAGCCCTTGTTTGATCCTTGTGTGTGTGTAATAAAACAACGTGATGCTACAATTACAGCAGGTTTTGTTAAACTAAACAAAAGTTGAATAAAACAAACAGGACAAGCAGGCACAGAGACTCTGTTGAATTGCTGTCCTGCATAATTTACATTCTTCTCTAATCCCCACCGCGGATCCTATACTTTGCATCGATACCTTATCCGAAACATATTTTGCTTTTCTGCTCCTTTGTCCCTCCTTTTGCTAGATAAAGAGAATGAGAAAAACAAGCAAAAAAGTGAGAGTTAGGAGGATGTATCAGGGGTGTGCTGGAGATTTGGGGATACAGAATGATCTCCCTGACAAATTTGTTCATCGTTCACTTTCTGGGAGTTGGGAGAACAGTGATTCTGTACTTAATTTTTATAACATATAATTTCAAATATACTATTTAGTGGCTGCATTACAAATGTTAAGCATCTGTATCTCCACCCCATTCACAAATGCAGGTACTCAAATGTGTTCATGTATGAAAGACCGCAGTCCTTTAAGGTTCACATTTCAAGGCAAGCTTTAGGCATACAAATGTAAATGACCCAATAGAAATGAAAGGAAAAATATGTTTTACATAATAGCAGCTCAGCAAAACAGGACCATAAAAAGCAGGATCATGAAATTCAAAGTAGATTCTTGGCAGTCTTGACTTGGGATCCTACCTATAATATTCCCTAGATTGCTGACACTGTATACACTGCTGTATTTGTCAGAACAGCATTTAATAGGCACTGAGAAGAGAGAACATTGCAGAACAGCAAAGGACCATTATTATTGCTCCAATTTTACAGCAAATTCCAGGTATTTATGGAGCATAGCACTCCAAAAAAGAACGTGCAAGACCTGAAAACAGTGCTGAAACACAAAACTAAGGGACACCTGCATATTTCTTAAACCCCTCCTCAGTACTTCAATGCTTAACTGCAAAGGAAGACTATCAACTCCTTTAAATTCCTAATGATCCTTCCACAGATGAACTATACACAGAGAGCAGACTCTGAAAATGCATCTGAAGATTTTGACAGTATTTATGTATTAAAAATATTTCATGTAGTTTAGGACTTTAAGAACTTCAACAGGAAAACACCTGCTAG
The DNA here is from genome assembly GCA_013389945.1 of Fregata magnificens. NCBI lineage: Eukaryota > Metazoa > Chordata > Aves > Suliformes > Fregatidae > Fregata > Fregata magnificens. The sequence goes on along the minus strand of WAAD01013250.1, from coordinate 20,709 downwards.
TATCTAGAAAGATAATAGTATTGAAGCACTTTCCTCCTAGTATTTCACCGAGAGAGGTGGAAGACATACCTTTAATAAGATAACTATAATAGCCCAGAATTAGTTCCTCTTAAAAAAAAAAAAAAGAAAAGAACAAAACAATTTAATTAAAAATGAAAGCCTACTTGGCCTATTGAGGTCTCTTTCACAGCTTCCATTGCTTACATGAGCAATGACTCATTAAAAATCTAAATGGTAGCTGGTATATGAAGGACCTCTTGTCATACTCAAATACCTCCACACCTTTTAAAAATGCACATACTTATGACTGTTAAAATGAAACAGCAATCATGGGATCAGACACATCCTGGACAGACAATGGTGAAATATAGCTGTAGTCATTGCTAAAAAAACAACTGAAGAAAGTTAAAATACTGTCTCTTAATATTCAAAGATTGTTCATCTGAGACATTATTCTGAAGTATCACATGACACCATGCAAACCAAACCAAAATCTGCAGATTCTTAAAAAAAAAAAAAAAGGAAAAGGAAAAAAGGCAATAATGAAGGATACAAGCCAGGACAAAATTGGATTTTCTGAGAAGGAAAAAGTTTGTGGTCAAGGCACATGATTTTCAGCCAGGAAATCTGACTTTTATTCCCAGAACTGCCACAGACTTCTTGCCTCTCTCAAAAATGCCTTTCCAAAGCTATAAATGCAGAAAAAAATTAGAAAAAAAAGATGATGATGAAAAAAAAAGGGGGGGGTTATGTTAATCTAAATTCTTTGGTACTCCAAATACCATTGTGGATACTTGGTTAAAGTAGTTAGTTCCCTGGCGGTCATGGATTTCTGTGTTACTGTTGCCTAATGCATGGCATCTGAACTTGCTGGCTTTGTGCCACAGGCCCCTGTACATCTAGCAGCTATCCCAAAAACACAGACATAAGGAGTGTGTAAATATGCAGATACATGGAGAAAAAGCTAGCAATGGCAGTAGGTACTTGAAATTGTAATTAAAATTGTTCATTTCTCATCACCTCTAAGGTTGGATGTAATCTGATTTTACACATCTGTGCAGCAAATCAGGCATAGCAATGAGTCCAGACTATCTGCCACAACCCAGGTGTGAGACTAGCTACTGTGGGAAAGACTGCTCTCCAATTTTGACCAGGAATCCTGTTTCAGCCTTGGGGTTTCTGAATTAAAACTTTTGTTAAACTAATACATTTTAGCAAGTTATATTTTCACCAGTAGGCATTTACCACTGAAAATACTTTTCTTTGAAAAAGCCCCAGCTGCCAACAGGTATGAGAGGAGAGGTGAACTCCTGGAGAGTCAAGGCTATCTACAAATGAAATTTGTTCTAAATTTTTAAGTACTAAATGGGTTAGCACATGCTTGTATGAATCTGCATCTTATGGAGGAAATACAAAATGTTTAGTGCCAAATGTGGTGTCAAGCCCCCAGTGTGGAAGTAAACTTCTAAAGCTTTCACTCATCTGCTAGATGACCTCTTATTCACTTAAACTTAGAAATCTTTCTAATTTTCAAAGCAGTGCTGGAAGTTATTAACTTCCATTTCTTGAGCCTTTAAAAACTAAACTTTGCTAAAATTCTAATGGAATCATTTGTACTTATGATAAATAGTCTCTTCCTTTAATCTACTGAATTTCCTTTCTCTCTTTTTTTTGGCTGAGCTAAGAGTGTCATTTGGAAGATATATTCTTTTCAGTGTTTCCACCATGCACCAGTAAGAGTTGCCAAAGAGAGAAACACAAAGAGAGAGAATGCTGCTTCTCTCCAGCTCCCCAGCTGTCAGGACAATAAGTTTAGGATTACAGGGGTAAGTACTGTATCTTATTCAAGAACCAAAGTCGCTTTTGTAACCACTTCAGAAGAAAATTCTGCAAAGGAATGCATTCAACAGCATTTATAAGCTTGGGTTTCAGTAAAATTAATTAATAAATATTCTCCATTTTAGAGATCAAACAATTGCAGCAAAAATGTCAGTCCTGCCTGTATTAAAATGAAATATGCACAAGTAATCCTTGATTTTCAGGACTGTATTTCAATGAGCTGTTCAGCTTCATTGTAAGGCCAGCGCACAGATATGAGCGAAACACCGCTTGTCTGAAGATAAACAGGAAGGGTCTGTGGTGTTACAGTTTAATAGACTTTGAAAATTAGGTAGAATAAACTTCTTTTGTGGTGGGTTAAAGAGAAGCCAGCTGGGCAAGATTCCTTTGACCAAGAGAATATATAGAAATTGACCACTTATAGAAAGTGGTCAATTTTCCTCCAAAAAAAAGGCATAAATATCTGCAGATATAACACCTCGCTTAATGAGAAGAAAAAAAGTTGCCGTAATGCCAAAATTTCCAGTGTTGTCTTCTGTCACATGGACTGTTCTTATTCAGAGTGTGTACTGCTCTGAAATGATCTAATTAAAGCAAGAATGATAACAATCTCATAAAACTCTCAAGGAAAGGGTGAGGAGAAAAGAAAGGAAAATATTTTATTCTCTGTAAAAGTCTTGAATAACTACAAATTAAGGGTATCTGCCACTGAAACAGCCATGACTGACCAGAGTATCATGTTGGTCGAAGCCTATGTTTCTTACGCTTCAAAGAACCAAGCTTACTGAAAGATAAAAAAGGTGAGTTCTCCATCAGATCGTCATTTCACTTTAAATCAAGCGAGGGGGAATATATGGCACAAATGATCCTGATTTATGAGCATTATAGTTTTTCTGCACATTTTGTCTGAAAACTGGAAGTCATGTGACACCTTGCACTGAACAAGGGATTCTTCAAATTTTACTTTTTGTTCAAAAACACTGAGGAAAAACAACAAAACAGTGCAACTGTATGTAATTCCCAAACATATTCACTAAACCATTTCTGCTGATCTCCTGATTATTAGCAGTAAGCTGATAACTGATACTAATGAATTCAAATGATATTCGTGTATTATTGTGACCAACAGTTTTGCTCTTGGCTATTGTTCAGGCAATATGTTGGATGCCTATATTTCTGAAAACCTTTTCCAGCCTGAATACCTCCTTTTCGGAATGAAACCAACTGCAGCTCCCAGAGCTAGTGAAAGATCTATGGCCACTTAATGCTCACAATTTCAAAGGTTTAAACACAGTTTAAAGAGGAGCTTTTCCTCTCTACTCCCTACATCATTCTCCAGAAATGTTTTCTTTCTACTGCCAGTTAATAAACGGTTCTTAAGAATATTTGGAGAAAATATTCACAACAAAGTGTACATAAAGAACAGAAGCAGTTTCATTTTAGCAACATTTCTGAGATCATTAGGTTGACTGCAGAAAGCTGGATTTCAGCTCTTGCAAGTCTAAATTGCTCAGCCCTGCATGCTTTCTGTAAAGCAGACAACACGCAGAAGCAGTTTGGCCAGTCATGCAAGGTGGTCTTATATTTTACCAGCTGGTCACTATAGCAATGTAAAAGCAAGTAGCATCACTGCCTGGAAGTTTTTTTTTTCTTTCTATACACTTTTTACTACCTTCTAAAAAAACCAGTGTAGAACTATTTTTCATGGTTTGAGGTGCCTGATGCCTTCCCAGCTGTAATCACAGAGCAATACAATACTCAATGTTTCAGTACACCAACTGTGCTAAAGAGAAGCATCACAGTTTTCAGCCACCGCTACAAATCAGTTGGATGGATATTTTTTGTTGCTTATAATGAGGATGCAAAGAAAAATCATTATGTATGATTTTATCCTAAATTCTTTCATGACAAGAAATGTTGCCCATATATTCCTGGCAGAATTTCAGATGGCAACTTCATAGCAGGGCCCAGCTGTCTCTCAGTGACAGAAACAAGAGTTTTATCATTCATTTTCCTGGAATCAGAAATAAGACCAGGAATTGGGCAAACCCAGACAGGGTTGTAAGATGTCTTATCTGTCAAGATTTGATGTCTGGATTCCGGGCTTCGGCTTAGCTGAAATCCTAGTGACTTGAGGGACATGTGTGTCAACTGAATGTCTCTCGCTTAGTATTGCTTTCTATTCCAAAGCACACAACAAACTGTCACAGATGTTAAAAATTTCTAAAATTTCATGCACTTCATGCTCATCTGAATTCTTTCTTGTTGAAGATCCTAGACACATTATTTAATATTTTTGGTTTTGCTCTGCAGGAAATACAGACATAAAATGGAAAGAAGATTTTTTAAACATCTGTGCCTCTCCTGAGGCTTTACATGTTATTTACTGATGTCCTGAGCCAATAGCTTTGTTTCCTCATTGTAAATTAAACACCAGTGGATACTTAGTCAAAGAATTGTCTCTTGTAATTATTTTGCTTTTTTTTTTCTTCCATTGTTTAAAATCTGTACATCTAGCTGCTAGTTAAACTGCAATGCTCCTCCAAATGGACAGGATACGCTTTTAGTCCTGAAGCCTGCTCCAGGTTATAATGAAGTAAATGGAAATCTTAACAGAAACTTCAGCGGCAGCTGGATGGAGCCTGTGATATGCACACTAATGGCTTTATTTAAGTAGTGCCAAGGACAATTAATCATATGTTTCAGATTTGGTTATTTTTAGATTATTCATAACATTGCATTATTTTGAAAGCGTATACACACTAAGATATAGTAAGTAACCAGAGAAATTATAGTTCAATAGTAAAGGCATGTGTTTTGGATCAGTTCCTCCCTCTACCATAGACTGTCAGTGTGGCATTAGGCAACTTGCTTTTAGTCCAGTGTCACAGTCTATACCTTGTGCAAACATCAGGCAGGGCGGGGGCATCCTTTCAATGGAGATACAGCAATGAAAACACCTGAGGATCTGTCCAACTGATACCCTGCAGATACTATTACAGTATTCACGTGTTCTTTTGAGCATTAAAAAAGCAAAAGCCTCAAGATAAACATATCTGCAGAAAAGAAAAATACAGAACTTAATTGTCAGCAACACACTGTGCTGTAGTAACCTCCAAGCATCCACTGGAATGATGGACATTATCAATATGAATAATTCAGGAATAAATTTAAATTTCATTAATCTTTACGTATTAATGTACACTTAATAGTTGAAATCTACTACTGTCAGCTATATAAGTTGCTAGCAGAAGTACAACCAGAAACAAATTAAGGGACACAGCAGACAAAGGCACTGAAGGAGAGAGAGGTGTGGTCCAACGATTACTGTCATTGGCACCATCTGTGAAATACCAGCCTTTTAGTAGTGTGAGAAGAATAAGAGCATCAGGAGCAGCAAATGAAAATCAGTTTGGCTGAATACTGCATTATTCCATTTGAAGAAAAAGGTACAGACTTTCAAGTGGGGACTTTTGCCATTGGGCAAGGAATAGACCTTTAAGGCTAATTTTTCAGTTACCTTGCTCTGCCAGGAGGAAAGCAAGAAGAGAAGAATGAGAAAGCCTATGAATAGTTACACATAAGTGCAACTGATCCTCCATAACAGTATGTGAAACATGTAGCAAGAAGTCCTTGGCCCAGCAGCACTTTCACAATCTCCCAGAAAGCAGAGGCTGAACTGCAAAAGCTGTTCAATACTCAGATGTAAGAAGAAAGAAGGCAAAGCAGAATGTCTTTCTGTTATCCTGTAGTCAATAAGCAGTATAAGCAATATTCTTTGAGACTAAAGTGGAATTTATGGTAGCATAAGCCTTCCCTTGTGAGTCCAACCCTTCAGTCCACTAAAACATTGGTGCAGTTTAGCCCTATTGGCATTTTCAGTTGAGGAGCCAACCACTGAAGTTCAGGTTTTTCTTAAAGGAAAGAATTTCAAACTGAAAGATGTTTCACTTTCAAAGAAAAATGAGAAGCACTTAATTTGTCTACTTAGAAGTACTTTTGGAACTACACAAACAGGGATTCCCCAGAGAACCAGCCTGTAACTCCTTAGATGTCCTGAGGCCATCTGGGGCACAGATAATACCAAACCTATGCCTATCCTTCCTGTTACCATTTGTGAAGTCAGATTTATGAGATTTGGAGCTGGTCTGAGTCGTTTTTTAAATATTTCTATAGCCCTGTTACATTATCCTAGCTCACAGTTGTCACTCTCAAATGCATTTGTTCCTATGGGAGGTGCATTTTAAAACCTAAAGATTTCTACATTTTGGATGTATGGAAGAAGCTGAAATCCCATCCTGCTTTATTATACTTTTTAAACAAGGTAGAGACCAGAGCTTATAATGTTTATAAACCATTTTATTTAAAATGACTCCATGCGGACTATAGTTTTTCAACTAGAAATACGCATACATGTATCAGTTAAATATATGTTTTCATTCTGGAGTTTTTTACATATTTACAAGCCTCATTAGCTCTCTGCTTTCTCTACCTCTGGCCACAGTTTTCAAGCCGTCTGAAAATTTCTCCTTTCAATGACTTGTCAGTGCCTGCCCACTTGTTCAAAAATCAGCAGAACAGGCTCCTAGGTCAACAACTAACAATGGTAACTTCTGTTTTCTACAATTCCCAGCCCTATCTTGCATTCCTAAAATACAATGGGGATTTTAGATACTCAAATCTTCTTACTTGCACAAAGAAGAATAAAAAAGCAACATGCTGTCAGCATGTTTTTCTCTCTGTTTGAACTTAGCGATTCAATCAGGAAATTCCCCAAAGTGATGAGCTTAAAAATGGGGGGTTGATACTCTTGTTTCTCCCTTACAGACTACTTTAATGGAGCAGAAACGTTATTAGTTTTCAGGTTAAGAGCAAGCAGGGTTTTCTCGGAAGAGCGTTGTGTTTTGTCAGCAATTAAAAAGCTGGTTACTGAAGGGATTTTGTTTTGTCCCCTCCCTGCCCCTCCACACAGGCAGGCGCACATGCTAACCCCAGCCCCGTTGCATCTCCCCGCTGCTGCCCAGCCATGGAGGGCATCCCCATGCTGGAGCCCGCTGGGAGTTGCACGGGAGTAGGCAGCAGCCAGCAGCAGCCTCTCGGCCTTTTGCTGGGGCAGAGGCACCGGTCCCTCTTCTCCGCCCAGGGCACGCTCCTCACAAATCCCATAGCAATGAATCCCCTCTGAGGGATGCACCTTTCTGCCACACCTGGCTGAAGCAGGCTGTCGGGTTTCAAAGCTATTGCAGGGAAAATGGCAAAGAGCGTGATCAGGCACACAATGTTTAATGAGGAAATTGGGCTAAAAACATGTTCTGATCCTCACAAGGATGAAAGGGGAGAAACAGAAAAACAACGGAAGGCCAAGGCCTTGCCCCGGCTTTGGCAAGCACAAAGCCCCGAGTCCTCATTTTCACGGGTAACTGGTGAAGCACAAGGAATGCAACATGGGTCAAATGAGTTAGGAGCAAATCCCAACAAAGGCGACGGCTCTCTGGTACTTGACAGCCTGCTCAGAAACTTCAGCTACTGCAGCAGTACCAATAAAGCGTTCTGCAAACTCCTCTTCCCGCCCTTCTGCTTCTTTCCAGATAATGAGAAAAACCTAAAAAGTTCTCCCAGCTGAAAGAACACTGACACTGTAACGGAGCAAATAGGTACTGCATGTTACATTTCAGTTCCCGAGCATCTCTCACTTAATTTTGGTGCTAAATGGGATGCATTCAGTAGGAATCTTCCTCCTTTGAAAATGTCACCATGACTGATGACAAAACTGGAGAAGATAAACATCGCAAAATGCTGTCAGGGGAGATGTAGGGGATACATATTAACTTTGATGTAAGCCTTTATGGCATACATAAAAATAAATGATCTTAAAAGTTAATACCAATCACTGAGCACATATATGTGAAATCACAAGAGCCATCAGTGAGTTATAGATCAGCATCTGAGTAACAGGACCCATGCGCTACAGCTTTGGATAAATCACATTTACATAATCCAGCTGTGCTTCTCTGCACATATCTCTGCAAAGCATCATTTCATTATCAAGACTGTTTCTCCCTGTGAAATGTAAATCTTGCAGTAGGGGCCTGCTGAGATGCAGAGCTGAGTGCAAAGTGACTCCACCACGCTAATTAACAAACAGGCAGGCTCAATCTCAAAGCAAAAGTCGATCCTTGTGATTAGAGAAATTGCTGCACTAGCATTTTCTTTATTACCTAAATAAAGCAACTTCAGAGTCATTCTTTTCTTTAAATGCCAAACTATAGCACACTCTCTGGGCTTAGGCTACTATTCAAGTTTGTCCCCCTTCATATTTGCTCTATCATTACCCCAATTTCTTCATTTTCTCCTTTTTAAAAGAAAAATATTAGAGGGTAACGTTATAGTAGGTGTATACCTATGTAGGTATAATAGGTATGCAGCATTATCAAGGTGTATAATCTAACCCAACTTTTCTGAAAATAATAAAATTAAACATAAGACAAATGAAGACATTAAGACATAAGAGACTGGAAAGGACTCGTATTGCAACAAAAGTGGGCTTGGGAAGGGGAAGGAGAATAGAATAAGCTAGAGCTCTCTCTAGCTCCTGTCAGGGAAAAGGCATGGCCTAGCACATAACAAAGTAAACCACTATTATTATCCATCCCGTGAGTGATTTAGAAGGATAATTTTCTTGCAGTTCGACGAATGGAAGCACATAGTTTTGAAACCACCAGCTTGCTTTTTTTCCTACTGTCTGAAAGCATTTTCCACAAAAATTCCTTTCAAACCTTTCAAACAAAGCAGCTGCAACCTGGGATGCTTGCTCTTTCTCTTCCCAGGACAGAGAGAACCAAGGCCAGTGCAACCTGCTTCGTCGCTGTAGGTAGATATGTCAGGACCCACTGCCTCCACTTCCCCTCCCAGGTGCTTTCCACACCAGTCCTATCACTACATTTGTGGCAGGATCCCCATTTCCATCAAGTTCCTACAGGCACAGTGGGTCAGGCACAGGAGCCATCACTTAGCATTGGTGCAAATTACTGCTGATAAACAGAAAAGTGGCATTTGGTTTTGCCTGTAGCTCTTAGGATTATAGGCACCAATTCTCTTCCACACACATGTAGATATTTCTAGTGGAAAGCAAGCCAGGCATGTAGGCAGGGAGGGAGATGCTATGCACTCCCCTGGCCCACATCACCGGGGGCTGAGAACCTCAAGTCAGACCTTATAGTACAGCCTTGGGGACTGATCATTACCATGACAGAAAGGAGCTACAGTCATGCAGAACTTCTTCAAATGCTTTTGTCTAATCAGGAATGGAGGAATATCTTATGGGATGTGCCTTTGATTCAGTGCCTTGTATAAAGACACTTTAAGACTGACTCATACAGATATTCATTCCAAGTATCATACTAAACTGTGAGTTTTTTCCTCCTGAGGATTTGCTCCGTTCTTGTCTGAAAGCCAATCTCTTCTTCATGTATAGTTTATAAGTTTTATACCAAAATGGGAAACGCAAAGCAGGATAGGACCATTTTTACTGATCAGATATTGGATTTTAAGGCTTCAGACCAGTCTAGCATTTGCATGCTTCCTTGGTTGGTGAATAGAAGTAGAAAGAAATCTCTGCACAAGCTTCTCTCCAAAACTCCTGTGCTGTATTTCCTCTTCCGTGTTGAAATTTGCTCCCACTTAAACCACACATAAACCCACGCTCTTATCTTTCTTTACTCTTTATGAATGTCACTGTCCCTCAGCCATGAAACATTTATTCACTCAAATGACTCCTTATACTGCGCTTCACCTTACAGACTTTTCAGGGATGGTCTTTGAATCTCTCTCTTAAAAGGCTCACATTTGGGTTACACTGCATTCACTGGGTAAGGATCTATATCTTCTCAACTTTTTGCCTCTGAGGAAGGCAAAGACCTCAGCAGACAAGCTCTTATTTCACATTCAAAGATAAAATTGGTTACACATACAGAAAAAAACGTTGGTCATAACATGCTAGATGAAGTAGCAGCTGCTCTAATTAGAGGAGTGATGATTCACTCAAAATCTATTTGACAAATAGCTACCAGAAAGAGAAACTTTCTAAACGTGGTGATGTGCATGACAGTGTCAGGATAGTTTCCATCTCAGTTCTTGCTTGGTTTCAGCCAGCCAGAAGTAAGTTTGTTCCTGAAGTAAACATACTCCCTTCCCCTCTACTCCCAAAATATTAAGATGATAACCAGTTCATGGGCAAAAGAAATAAGCACTTTGCTTCCATTCTAATTAACTGGTATTGCCACATCTTGAAGACTCCTCTTGTCAAAACATGTGTAACTTGTAGCAGTTTGCTATTAGTAATGATGTTAACAATGACCTGTCAAATTAACTAAAAATAAGTGAATTAGGATTGCTTGTGATACAGACAGGAAGCCTGATGGGAATGTCAAAACTAACAGAATAGTTTCAACTCTGGTGGTCTTCTAGGATTATATACAACATACTTTGAAAGGTCAGAAACAGTTAATCAGCTTAACGTAGAAGAGTCGACCAGAATTGTCACTTCAGAAAGATTTCTAAACAATATACATACCTTGGTTTCTAAAAAAAAAAAAAAAAAAGAGCTTATTAAGAAAAATCTCTTCGGTGCATTCTGACATACTCTGTTACAATCATATGTTCCTCACTGCAGACCTGTCTAGACATAAAAATATATCTGGAGTTTAGAAGTACCATGATTCATTACACCAATTCACGACCACACTAGAATAACTCTTTTATGTTCCGTAACTGAATGAATAGAAGATTTTGATTAATAAAATATTTCTTGATCCTGGGGTTTTCCTTAGCAATGAAAGGATTTTCCAGTACACACTGCCACTGAAAGGCAAATCAAATCTCCAATAAGAAAAAAATCCAATGGCAGCTTTAGGAGCACACATACAAAGATCTGAATTTAAACCTCTAATTGTTTTGAAAGCATAGCCCTTAATCTCCTGCCTAGAAGGAATGTTCCTCTTTGTCCATCATTGTTTCA
>WAAD01013249.1:0-14161 GCA_013389945.1 Fregata magnificens | reverse complement strand
TTTGTTTTTTTTTTTTTTTTAATTGGCTTTTTGTTAAGGCCATATTTTCAGCAGGATCAGAGAAGAGGATCAAGATAGAACTTTTTTATTCACAGATTAAAAACACAGCTGCAAAAAAATGATAGTTTTATATTGGCATTTAAAGCATGAAACAGATAAGACTTAAATTCTGTGGTTATGCTGAAATTCATGGAAAGGACTTTCTTTAATTGTCTGAAATGATGAAACAGGGATTGCTGACACTGACAATAGATTATATTTTCCTCCAGATATAAATGTGGCTCATTTCTGCCCATTTGGCTTTTGTTCAATCTTTATTGTAGAATAACTCAGTCATTTTAAAAACACTGAAGTGCTTGTTAAATTCCATCTGAATGCTGTTTTGCTGGACCACAGTTCTAAGCATGCAAGCACCTTCTTTGAGGGGGAGGCAGTGTAGTCTTTTGAGCTTATGCAGCCGTGCTATTCCTGCTAAAATTACCAGCAATTCATTTCAAGGAAAACAATGTTTTTGTGTGATATGGACATAAGTCATCTCAGGAGTGGAGCTCTTCATCAGGAGGAACCTGCTACTGAGTGGCCTTTACTTTCAGTTATTTATTTGTTATTTACCTGGTCTGGATTTGTAACAGGGCCCTAAAGATACCAGAATATGTAAAGAGGAATTTTAGAGCTCTCAGCAGGGTAAGCAAAGTTATTATAAGAATTATGATAACAGATATTATAAGAGCGTTATATGGTAAGAATTATAACAGCCCTATTAGCTGTCACTGTTCCTCACATCCTGAGTCCTTCCTTGGTGGCAGCTACAGCAGCAGGGCCAGCTATGCATGAGGCTGTGCAAATGAGATCAGCTGCTTGGACGTCACCTTTCTTGAACAGCTGGTGTGCATTGCCACTGGGAGAAGACATAATCAAAGTGGGTAACAGGGACATAGCTGTCCTTTATTGAGACAGTTTCCCTGCCTGATTTTTCTGTTCCAAAAGTCTGTTCCTGCCATAATGATCACACATTGTTCCAAGAACTGCTAACACTATGCATTGGCATAAATTGAATAAAAGAGTTGTAATATTAGTATACCAATACTTTCAGTAATGCATTTTTAAAGCTATCCTTTAAACTTCTATATTCTTAGGAACACATAATTTTATAAAGTACTTTTTATAAAGTATCATAGTATAAAGATGACTTCATGATTTGGGGAGTTTAACTCATTATTGTTGTCATGTGGGAACATATAAGAGTGGGTGAACCTAGTTATGCATGTTTTCATCAGCCACGAAGCTCATCTAAAGAATGTAATTGCAGTACACATTAGCATAAGCATGCTAAAGTGGAGCTGGGTAGCATGGTTAGTAGCAGTAGTAAAGGTGTTACTGATCAAGCTTCAGGCTGGTGGCTTGGGATGCTTGGTTTTGCCTAGGTTGTATGGGATCTAGTTGATTTTGTTATTACCTGTGCTAGCTAAACGAATGCTAGCATGAATGTGACTGCTTGCCCTATATTTGTTGTATGATTATAGCTTAAGCTACAGAAACTTGTTTATAGTCCTAGAAAGGAAAAACTCAAACACGCAATAAAGTAAAAGAAGAAAATAGAATCCTACAAAGAGTAAAGATACACAGAAGTAATTTTGCAAGTTAGTTATAAGGAGTAATACCTGTCATTACAGACCAACAAACATCTTATTATAGCTTTTTTCCACCTGTTCATTTGGCATTTACTCTGGTTTCACTTTCACTTACTACACTGGCAATGTCTGGCCTCAGTGTTCCAAGGCTGCCTTTTCACTTCATTTTCTCAAAGGAGCCAACTGTAAGTTTTCTTTTCATGGCTTTTAAACTTCTCTTAATGGGAGAAAAGAACCCCAACCAACCAACTAAATAAACAAAAACCCCCAAAACACCCTTAAAAAATCTTTTTAACAGGCTGATGTGATGAATACACAGTGGTACAAAAATGTGTACAAAAATCTGCATATTATAAAATGAGCATTCTTGAGCTTCTGTTCAAACCAAAGCAATTGTGAGCATACTTAGAGAGGCAGTTAGAATAAAAAAAACCTGAATGAAGTATTTAACAGAAGGCTTGGGCAATGATCTTGGAACACTTATAGGCATGCTTGGATTTAGGGAAGTGAATGATCCAATTGATTTTGAAGTGTCATGAAACTGTGCCTTCAGAGTGTGATATAAGGTCTTTTGAAGTCAATATAAGGGAAAAAAAGGCCAAGAAGGGGCAATCCAACTTTCAGAGAAGTCACAGAATGAAGCCTTTAACTTTTCCCAATTTTTTTGTTAACAGACGAAAATAAAGTTGACGGATTTTCTTACAGGCAGCTACTGAAAAACCCTATCTCCAGATCTGGCCTACTGTCAACAACATTGTCCCTGTTTCACTTAGATCTGGTAAGGAACTTGTTTCTTAACAGGCACATATCTAATAAGTAATATTTTTTTACCTGTAACTCCTATTTTTATATATACGTATGTGTTCCATATTTTATTGTAAAATATACATTACCTAAACATTCATAGTCTTCTCTAGATAGTAAGTGTATTTTACCAGCAGCATTATACTATCTGGCCTTTGCTGATTCTCCAGAGAATTTTGTAATATTCACAGCTGTCAGATTTTTAGGCTATCTGGCATTTTACAGTGTCTGATCACCATTTAACACATACTTTAAAACAGCAGTTAAAGCTTTGATTTTTGCTCTTCAGATAAACAGCAGCTGTATTTTTAATTGACAGGAGCCATTATCTCCTGAACTGCAGGCAAAAGCACCTATGTTATATGGCATACAATTAGATTGCAGGGTGAATTTAAATGGTACTCCCTATAAAGAAATACCTTTGATTTCACACATTTGACACAATATAATCAGATAAGATATCTGACACCAGGGCAAGTCTTAATTTTAGTATGTAAATCTACAAAGTTTAGTGTGAAACACTCCTGCTATTCTTTATTCCAAAGAAAACTCTTAGTAGAGCAAAGTAAAATGAAACATGAATTACTTCCTTTTTTAATACCACACATAATTCATATTTGAGACAGATTGCTGAACAACATAATTGAATTGGAGAGCTCTGGAGGATTCATAAAAGAAATGCATGAGAACTTCCACAGTTACATTAGATATGTAACATTTGCATAAACCTGCATACTCAAGATCATGCACTGCTTGAAGTTAAGAATACCTTTCTCCTAAGCTGATTATTTCATAGCTGATAGCTCAGAAGTAAAAATGTGTTTCGTCTTCAAGAGCTGACTTTTCAAATGTCCTAAAGTGCTTGGTTTACTAACATAATCTAGTACAATCCTTCCTATTATTCAGCCAAATAATAAGTTTACAGGAATACGTACTAAGATGTAGGGGGAGCTCTGAAACTGAAAGCTGTGAAGCTAAAAACCCCCTCATCTTGGATCTGTTCAGTTCAGTTATATTCAGTTGCTTCAATATTCAATTCAAATTCAGTTGGTGAAATTCTGATTCTTTGACATAAATTCCAGAATTCTTTTATTTCAGTAGGACCAGGAGATTTTCATGAACTCGGTAATTGTGTTCATAATTTTACAGACCATTTCAATCCTTCCATCTTTATTATAGTATTTGTATTGCAAATAATATACGTACTAAAAAAACCAAACTCCTGACCCCTTAACTGAGACTAAAGGTTGTAATGAATTTAGGTTAAGATTGCAAGCATGTTTCCACATCAAAAAACCTCAAGGTACTGACATGTTGGGCATGTTGTGTATGGAGCTATGGCTTTGTGAAACTCTAGTAATTTTGTAAGAATTGTTTGTCTACCTTATTGATTTAAAACAGGGGAGAATGTAGTTTGCCCTTCAAAATGGGGACCTAGCTAGCCTATTATCCTCTGTGAGAAACCCACGGTGCACGGCTTTTTAAAACAGCCGGTTTAAAGAAGAGTATCAAATCCTATAAAGCAAATGGTTTAAGAGAAATTTTCTGTATATTAACAGTTTCATATAATACCATTTCTTATATTATGTTCCATATATTAGCATTCTATAAACTTATGCAGCTTTTTATAAACAGCCTTAGCACGTAGAACCAAAATCTAAATACTCTGCTCAGCATTCTTTCTGCCACAATTAAGCCATTACGAGTTGAACTTCTGCATTTACTATTGCATTTTCAGTTCAAAGGTTATTATTTCTTTGGTAATTGAGTTTTACTGGTTTTGCATAATTTGCATTAATTACAGTAATTAATGGTAGTATTACTCTGCTAAGCATATCTTCTCTGTTGTGTACCCAAAAGCTGAGCTAGTGACAATTCATTGTGAGTGTTGGAGAGGACAGATAATATAATATGAATAGCTTATAAAAACTGCTCTTAAGTTTGTCAGTGATAAATTTGAATGGGGACAAATAATTAGAGTTGCTATTGCAGTAAAAAGGGCTTTACAATTCCATTTGTTTCTGCCTTCCACATTGAAAAATAATTGAATTTTTTCATAAACCATAGTACTTTGGCTGCCCAAGATCTATATTCAATACTGATAGACAGAGCTAGAATTGGAGAGACATAATGTGTTTTCCGTACATTTTTTCTCCATAGTGTGTTCACAGAGGCTTAAGAAAGTAGTAGGTAATACAGACATAAGCATGGTTTACCCAACATCTTGTTGGATTGGTATGTAACAATAAAGGTGGCATGTATGCAATGACATGTCTTCATCCTTATTTACATGTACCAAGCCTACCATACATACATATTTCCAAAGAAATGAACCCTCTGACAGCACAGTCTTATCAAAATGCTCTTTTATGCAGTCAGATGGAAGTTATTTCTTAAAATCCAGCAAACTTTTTGAACATACCCACACAGCAAAGATGCCACTTCAGTATAGTCAGATTCACACCTAAATACATATTTATTTTTGCTTTTTGCTGTCTAAGGCATCTTTTAATCCCTCCCATTTGCAATTTCATAACATGAAAAGAGAGAGACTAATTGGAATATTTAGGTGTTGATGGTTTGTACTAGGATCCTGAGAGGGCAGAGGAATGTTGAAAAAAATTGAAAATTGAACATATGAAGATAATGAAGAAAAACAGAATGTAAATGAAGTGGCTGAGGAAATAGGGAAAGAGTACAGGATCTGTGCAGCTGGTCCAAGTGACTAATAGTAATTAGAGTAAAGGAGACAGACAGGTAGCGAGGTAAATCAGAGGCTCATAGACAGAGTCAAGATTTTAAGCAGGTAATGAAAGTTGAATTGAAGTCACCCATACAAGTCCAGAACCTTGTTTTCTTTTTTAAGTCAGTTAATATTTTTTGACCATGTTTTTGGGGAGCAGAATATACTGCCCATGGATCCAGAGAGGGTATGAAATGCCATTAATTCAAAGAATTCTTTGTTAAGTCTTCTCCATGGCTTCTCTAAAATTTGCTAAGCTGCTACATGGTAGGCTGTGCCAGGAGAATTTAGGTCTCTTGATTATATTTTTCTGTTATAAAATCATGATAGTAGCTTGTTAACTGTGTTTCATTTTCTTGATTTTTCCTATGGGTTCCTTCTGCTGCTTTAAATATTTAAAACAAACATACTACCTTGGACATATTTTATGTGATTGTTTTATTCCTTTCAGGAGAAAAACTATTGTGTGTAAAAATTTTGTGAATCTGGGTCTGGCAGCTAGAGCCATCATGATGGGAGCAGGTGCTCTACGAGCTTTTCCATACAGCTCTGCCAACAGAACTTGCTTCAGTCCAGCCAAGCTCTTGTCATCTCATTACTGTCTCTTTCCTGGGCAGCCTGACAATTGGGCCAGCTTTCTTTTATGTTGATAAAGTGCAAATTGGACTAAATTGGAACTATTTAACTCATTTTGCTTCTGAACACATTCACCTGGACTTTTAAAGGGTATTGTCATTGCCCTGAGGGCAGCAGTAGGCCTTAAATGCCCTGACCAGCCTGACCTTCACCTAGGGAATCCATTTGAGCTCAGGTCTGGAGGCCTGGTCCTTCCCTGGTCTGTGTCATAGGTGTCTCTGTCTCCCATATGGATCACAGACTGATGTTGTAGCCTTGTCTCTAGCCCTGCCTCTTACTGCTTCTGGCTGGGCTCCCTGGACAGCCCTGGTCTATCCCCTCACTGTGTCTGGGACTGCCTGCCGTGCTCAGGCTCTGTGGGGTGGTGCCAGCTGGTGAGGGCACAGCCTGCGCTGCAGTTGCCCTTGGCTCCTGCTCGTCCTCCTTCATGGAGCTGCCCTGCTTCTGATGCTCCTTGAAAGGTATGTCTTTAGAGAGTCTCCAAAACTTAGCTGTAGTATACAGAAAGCTCAGAAATGCTAGAGAACTTATATAGCCGTCACTGTGATCTAGAAAAGTGGAAGAAACCTTCTACAGGTAGATAATTGCAGCATTTAATTTAATTTGTAATCCCTTGGGTAATTTTGAATACATAAGCTTAAGTGACCAACTCAGCATCACAAAAGAGCCCTGTGGCTCAGAGCAGAAATTCAACCCTAATCCCCTTGTTCCCCATCTGCTCAATTCGTGAAGTGGATTCTTATGAGAAAACAGGCAATTAAAAGTTGTTAGTGTTGATTTTTATAGATGGTACTGAGAACTCATGCAATACCTGTCTAGTTCAAGTTATTCGTATTCATGTCTACAGAGAAAACAGGCATTGTAATGCAAGAAGGAAAAACATTTCTATTCTACTTGGTCATATGTTTCAGTGCCTTTTAATGTAAAATAAACTCACCTAGTCTTTTCTCCTCAAACCATTGTGAAATCTTAAGATATTTTTCTTCTAATAGTTGCTTTTTTTAAGTCTTTACTGTTAAGATAAGCTTGCATTTGTCTTTTGGCTACGAAAGGACACAGGCTCTAACTGATATGCATTCACACTTTCTGTGTCCTCTTTCTCCAGCAATACTTGCTTCCTGCAGCACTTCCTTTAAATTTGGTATATTTTGTGCTCGGCTATTAATTATGCTCTCAAGAAATTAAAAACCTTGAAATCTAAATATGCAGGTTTTGCTCAGTCTTACAGAAGTTCATGTGCTCAAGAAGGGAAAAGGTTAGGGCAGTACTTCACAGCTAGTTGTTCTGGCATTGCTACATATGTCTACTTAGTCTCACCTTTTGATATGAATATGCTTAGCTCTTGCAACAAAACCAGCAAAATAAAACTAATCTCCATGTTTACTTCCTATAACCTTAGGCCTTCCTATATCCCTTCTCTCAACATCGCTGGAGAGACTGGTGCTACATAAACTGAATTCACTTTCATTCTCTGTAAAGTTGTACCGTATTTGTTTAAGAAAACACAGCCGAAAATCTCAAATGGTAGCAATTTCACACCTGCTATCCCAGACCAAAGTTTGTTAATTAGCACAAAACCAATGTTTCCAAACTCAAGTGTTCAGACATGTACTGTGCAGAGTCTCTAGCAGGTGTTCATCACAGGAGGTGCCTTAATGATATTTCTTACCTAGGTTCTTTTAAACCATTGTATTTTGAAATCTCTTACCATTATTAATTTCATTTCTGACAGTACAGTTTACTGTAGTTCATATGAACCAGTGCCAAAGTAGATGTAAATGCACTCAATTCTTTCTGTCTTAATTTCTTCTTGAAGGTCTTATTTTTAATCAAAACTCTCCTTTGTAAACCTTACCTATCTTCCATTTCTTTCCCCAGAGGCCTCATCTGAGGTCCACTGAACTTAAAGGGAACTGTCTCATTGAATTGTAAAGGCTTTGAATCAGCTTTCAAATGCTACTTTTAATGTGGAAAAACAAATAAACATCAGTTTAAACTTTTTTAAAAAAAAAGTTGGTTTTTTTTTTTAAAGTTTGGTTTTTTTTTTTTTTTGAACAGCCCTGCAGTTACTTTGAACGTGCATTCACTGAGACCATATAGTGCCTTGTTGAATTCAGTTGTATGGTGATTAATTGAAGACAATTATTTCTATCAGGTCAGAAAATAACCTTCAGTGGATATCTGCTGTTCTATGTTGAACTGCTGAAAGTTAAATACACTAATTTTGGTATTTTAGTAGCATTTCACTGTAGCGTAAACTACAGCAAAACTGGTTTTCAGTAGGAGTTTTTTGGTGTTTTGTTTTTTTTTTTTTTTTTTAAAGAAAAAAACAAACCCAACCCTTGGAGTTGCTTATAGACCCTGAGGGAAAAAAACCTGCACTTGTAACAGCTTAAAAAGCATTGCACTATAGTACAATCCCTGCTGCAGCATAGTGGATCTGCAGTTGTCTTTTGTGCCACAAATTGTTAACTTGGAGCAGCTGTCATGCTAGAATCATGCTTGCATAGAGAAAGCCACACATGTAAAAGTATGAATAAGTAAGATACAGTGCATTTGCAAATACTATTATCCCAACTTTGTCAGAAAAATCCAATTTGTATCCAATTCACAACATTTTTGCATGGTCCCAACAACTAGGTTGTGGCTGGCTTGGGCAGTCTTTATACACTTTTTATCCAAATAATTTTTTCAGGTCTAGTTCCGTTATGTGGGAATGCAATGCCCTACATGTCCAAGAGGATTCTACAGCACACAAAAGAAGTGGGGAGGAGACACAGAAAAAGCAGTGAAAAGCCATTCAGAACAAAACTCGGCAAGCTTAGTGTAAGATGTAAGTAGTTTGCCTTCCTTTTATGTCCAAAAGAGTATAATTACTAGTTCAGTTAGAAGCCTGCTGCCACTTAATTGCCTACTCACAAAGTTATGGTTAGTATCATGTACTGCTACTTACCTGACACCTGCATCCCTTGCTGGAAGAAAATGGAAAAACAAATTTGAAATATCTAGAGAGACTGCTGAAGTCATAGTAACAAAGAAAGTGCCTTTAAAGATATCTGAGTTCACTGGCATGCTTGAAAAGGAAGAATACTGCATGCATTTACAACATTATTTGATCTGTGTTTCAAGAGCAGAACTACCTATCATCTGTTATTTACGCTGAGATCAAATGTTCAGTGTGGCTGGTAACAGTAGTAGCCAGAGACCATTTTTAGGGTTAAGAGCATTTTTCTTTCTTTTTCTGTTTTTTGTTTGTTTTGGTTTTTTGGTTTTTTGTTGCTTTTTTTTAACTGTTGAGTTTTGGAGAAAGGATGGTAGGGGGTGGAGGGTGAAGAAGATAATGATAACCATTATATCAACTGTTTAACATGGATTGAAACGTAAAGCTTCTTTGTTAAACTAAACTAAAATTATTTTCCTAGCCTGATGGGGAGGGGGGGAGAGAATCTTGAAAATGCCAGTGGCTGCCTACAAATACCCTGCTGTTAGCCCTTCTGCAAAACATAATATGCACACTATTAGGATTATCCACAATGAAGTACAAGTGGAATAATTTAAAAATATTAATCAGTCCCCTATTAAGTGAGGTCTTGCTCTGCTTCATTCCCTTGTTTTGAGCTCCTTCATAGTGTTAGAGGAGTCTATTCTATACTATGTACTAAGCCTTATATTGGAAGACAGTTTCTTGAGTAATTTTTAAGAGATTGTTATTAGAATTCATTGATTTGAGGTTTCCAGGTCTATGTCAGACTGGAATTTTCAACTGAACTGGAAAATGAATACCTAGTTCATGTAAGCCGATATAAACATTTGTACCTTAAAGCCATTTATGCATGACAAATATTGACCAGCCTCCTGTCTCTTTATAGCTCCATCATTTTACGTAGCATATCTGTGAACATTGGCAGAAGAAGAAAGGACTTGTTTCTAGCCTGCTGTCAAGATTTGGGTTTTGCTCTTTAGAGGGGTTACTGAACCTGGATTTTTTTTTTTAAATGAATTGATTTCCATTAAGATAGCTTATAGAACCAAAAACATCACTAAAGATAAATCTTTTCTCTGTAAAGATAAACTGATTGCCTCTGAGGTTTAGGAAGCAAATCTTCCTGGTTTAACATGAAATTATTGAAAGAGCAGTGCTGGCTTTCTCATGTGGGGCTTGTCTTGTCTTGCTTTTGTGGGGCTGATGGTCCCTGATCATGGCTGGTGGTGCTTCCCGGATGGTGTCCATGTAGATATGAATCAAATGCTTTTGCTTGCTGCTTTCTCTGGTGGTATCTTCAGGTTTGGTCTTCCTGCTTCTCCATGTTTCCCTTTCATGTATACAGAGAGAAGTAATGAGTATTTTGGTGTCTGCTTGACAAAATCCAATACACATCACATTCTGGGATGAAACTGTAGGATGTATAGAACACTTAGAGTGTGTCTGTACAGCTATTTGATTTGAATTCAGAATTTTAGGGATCCATGAGGGACAATCAGAAATGCTTTGTAGAAGACAGCCTTGCATCTTATGATCCTTTATGTGTGTAGGCCAGATTTGAAGTTGATTTAATGTGCAACAGAGAGCAAGAGGAAAACCTGACCTACTTACAGAAGAACAAAGAAGAAATTAAAAAAAAAAAAAGTTTCATGCTGTTTCCTGGCTCTAATGCTTACATTTAAGGGTGTGACTTGCCTGAAGCAATTAGTTTTGACAGGCTAGAATCCAGAATGATACTGCCAGCTGGACATAGGTGGTTATTTGTAACTCTGAAAATTAGGCAATCAGAAAATCTTGTGAGTAAGCCTAATGGTGTAAATTACTTCTTCCAGAGTTGATCTGTGAAACTTGGGAAATCAGAAAGAGGGAAGATCAAAATGAATAAGCAAAGAAACCACGCTGCTTGTCAGAGATTCAGAAAAACACATTTTATCCCTCCCCAACTTAATCCTTAATATTCTTGTCAAATCCCATTTTCCCCATCATTTGTTATTTTTGTCGTATCCTAAGCTCATCTGCCTTTCACATTCTTCAGTATAATATTACTTTCAGCATTATTTTGATTTTGTGAGGTAGGCCAAGAACTTCTATGTGTGATTACCTTCAGATGTGTAGAAAAAATGCTTTTTGTGTTATAAAAAGTTGTAAGAGGATATACCAGTGGTGGAACAGACTATTGATTTCTTTAAAATCTTCCACTGAAATGACAGTCTCTTAAAAATTGACATAGTCACGTGTGCCCAGATCCATTAGCACTGATGCTTAGCTCGGGTAGGAAGCAAACCCATTTTAGATAAAGCAAGTTACTAGCCAGCTTTGTCACTATTGACTGGATCTTTTAAGGTGAATCTATGCCAAATTTTACATGTAAGGTAGCAACAGAATGCAGAAATGGCATTAGAAATGCCATTTCCTGACAGGAAATAAAGGCTTTGTAGAATCACTAGCCTCAATACTGTAAAAGGAATAGTAGGGTGAATTCTTCACTGTACTTAAATGATAGTTGTTGTGAAAACCTACCACAGTCTGACATTTTTTTAATTCCACTATTTTTGAAGCTTGCATTTTGTGACTTAACCTCTTTCCTGACAACCACACAGGGTCATTTTTAAGTGCATATAGAGAAATGTTAACTTTGCAGTCCATGTCCAAAGTAAAAGCTACTGATCGATACTACTTTTACTCTGGCAAACAAAACAAGTCAACTTCCTCCTTTGTGAGATTTCCCAGTCTAAAGGTTATCTTTTTAGCTTATTCTAGTTTCTTCAACAACCAGCTGAAGAAAAAAATTTAAACTGTTTCAGGTAAAGGAGCATTCTTATCTGGTCCAAAGCCCTTAGCACTTCACTATCTAGATTATATTTGCCTTTTTTGAAGGTGCATCTCATTAATGGTCATAATCTTTACATGGAGACCCGGTCACTCAAAGACATCTTTCTCCTTTGTTCTTTCAGATTACAAAGTTCCTGCATTATTATTCAGATACACATAATAAATGAAAAAAAAATCCTTCACCAAAAATGATGTGGAGCTGGTTAATCTTAGTATATCAAAGTTGCACCTGTATGCTGTAGAATTCTGCTCCCTTACCAAGGGCTCAAATATTGGCAGTGAGGTGTTGAAATATGTTTGAGAATCTGGGCTTCCATGCTTCAGATTCACAGAAATTAATTGTCTATATTAAAATCTACATTTTTCAGGTGGGTGACATTTAAAGACATACTTTTCCACCAACTGCAGTCAGAGTATCTAATCTGGGTTTAAGTTAGCTAATGAAGTACAGCAACACTTAATTCTGGATGAGGGAGCTTAATGACTCCTTTTGGGGTATCTGCTCAGAATATGAATGAAGACAGGTGGCTGGTCTGCATGCAGGGATATGCTACAGGGACTACAGTGTATGCAGTAAATGAACCTGTGGATTAGGCTAGTCCTGGAGTTTACTTGAAGTGTAGTCTTCACAGTGAACTCTACTATGGTAATTTTCCTGGCTTTTCTAAAAATCTGAGATATGAGAGCATGTGGGCTGCCTCTGAATACTAAACGCGTGAAAGCCCAGGGATAATTCTTAGCTCTCAAGCCTTGTAGCACAAAACTGGGTCATGTCTTCACTGTTCAGTGTTGGTTTCTTCTAGGCCATGTACACACGGTGTAGCACTTGGCATTTTAGTGTCCTTGGGATATCGACCATCCTGAGGCAGTTGCTTTTATTCTGTGTTTGCAGTTCAAAGTCCCTGAAATAATGAGGACTATGCTTCAGCCCAAGGTGTCTTTAGGGCATGATTCCAAGGCTGTCTTAAATGCTGTGGGGTATGCTGTGAGGGCATCTAAACATGTGTTAGAAGACCCTCATACAGGTCAACAAGGGGAAGTGCGAAGTTCTCCACCTGGGGAGGAAATAACCCCTTGCCACCAGTACATGCTGGAGGCTGAGCACCTAGGAAGCACCTTTGCAGAGGAGGATGCGGAAGTCCTGGTGGATGAGTTGAAAATGAGCCAGCAATGGGCCCTTCCAGAAAAAAGGCTAACTATCCTGGACTGCATTAGGAGGAGTGCTGCCAGCAGGTTGAGGGAGGTGTTCCTTCTCCTCTACTCAGCACTGGTGGGACCACACCTGGAATACTGTGTCTAGTTCTGGGCTCAACAGTGCAAGAGAGATGGAGCTACTGGAGAGAGTCCAGAAAAAAAGAAAGTCAAAGAGTTTTGCCTGGGGTGATATGACCAATAAGGCCATTGGTGGCTTATGCCAATTATCAACATTAAAAGCAATAAATAGTGAAAACAACAGCACTTTGAGAAAAATATGTCCATGAACATCCAACACAGTGTGGAAGGTTGCACCCAAGGTGGAACTGCTATATGTAAAAACCAGGCTGCCTGCCAGGACACTGATGCCTCAACCATCTGGAGTGGTTTCCTGCTTTCCTGAGTTCATAGTACTGGTTACAATGTGACTGGAGGCCTTTACTGCTACCACCTCCTATAATGATCTTGCTTAGTAAATAGTCATAGATTTTTGTCAGTAAGTGGTGTGGTTCTGTCCTTGCAGCTACCTCAGACCAAAATTCCTGCAGGACAGATACCATGCTGACAGAAATGTAACTCAAGACTAAACATTGTCTTACTGTGTGTACAATGTTCATACTGAGATCACTGGGAAATTCATAAAATTATAGAATCTCCTGAGTTGGAAGAGACCCACAAGGATCTTTGAGTCCAACTTCTGACCCTGTATAGGACAACCCCAAAATTCACACCATGTGTTTGAGAGCATTGTCCAAACTCTCCTTGAATATTGTCAGGCTTGGTGCCATGACCACCTCCCTGGGGAGCCTGTTCCAGTGCTCCACCACCCTCTGGGTGAAGAACCTTTTCCTCATGTCCAACCTAAACCTCCCCTGGCATATTTTCCTGCCATTCCCTTGGGTCCTGTCACTGGTTGCCAGGGAGAAGAGATTGGCACCTGCCCCTCCTCTTCCCCTTGTGAGGAAGCTGTAGACCGCGATGAGGTCTCCCCTCAGTCTCCTCTTCTCCAGGCTGAACAGACCAAGTGACTTCAGCCGCTCCTCATACGGTTTCCCCTCTAAACCCTTCACCATCTTTGGGGCTCTCCTCTGGACACTCTCTAGTAGCTTCACATCCTTAATATACTGTGGCGCCCAAAACTGCACACAGTACTCAAGATGAGGCCACACGAGTGCAGAGTAGAGCGGGACAATCACTTCCCTCGACCAGCTAGCAATGCAGGGCTTGATGCACGCCAGGACATGGTTGGCCCTCTTGACTGCCAGGGCACACTGTTGGTCCATGTCTAGCTTGTCATCGACCGGAACCCCCAGATCCTTCTCTGCGGGGCTGCTCTCC
>WAAD01013245.1:2281-19768 GCA_013389945.1 Fregata magnificens | reverse complement strand
GAGGTTTCTTTCCACCTCATTTTCTCCCCCTGCCCTGCTAAGGGGGGGAGTGATAGAGCGGCTTGGTGGCACCCGGCATCCAGCCGGGGTCAAACCACCACACAGACATGAGATATTATTAATTACCTTGCTGAGACCAGGTATCCAGAGTAGATCTTTGCTTACAGTTCGATAATCTGAATTTGGCTCCAGCCTTTAGACTGTAAGCTATCTCACATGGAGACTACATTTTGAATTTTTTTATTATTATTCTTTTAAATTTTTTTTCGCAGTGAAATCCTTATACATGGCCGAACTTTTTATGGACTATCATAATCACTTGAAGGCAGATAGTGTTCAAGAAGTCCTGGCAATCTCAAGAGATAGGATAAGAAATTCAGGAAGCCTCTTCACTTCTCAGGTTCTTCAAAAACTTTATGACAACAGTTCCTTTAGCTGTCATTTTGTTCTGATGTTGACATCTTGACTAGATACTGCGCAACCAATTGCTATAGAATGGATATTTTTTGGATTCTATGATAAAATTCTGTTTTATAGGATGTATTATGGAGCATTCCTTTTTTAACGGAGACAATGGCGGGGGGGTTGTTGGGTTTTTTTGTTGTTGGTTTTTCCTGTTTTGTTTTGGATTTTTTTCCTACAGAAATCTGATAATAGAAATTAATGGGAATGCAAGGATTTGTAGATTAGGCTGTTTTACCGATGTTAGAGAACAAAATCCACTATATAAATCTGGGGCCTGTTGCATCATTTACTCATTTACAGTTGGCATACTTGGAAATGAATTGGCCAAGTGTCTGACATCCATAAAAGCAATAATTTGGAAAACATAATTTTCAGAAGTGCGTACAATGTCAAAGGCTTAGCTTATGTACTCAGCCAATGAAACTTCATTTGTCTAAAACAATGTGTCAGTCTGGAATCTGATGCATGTGAGCTCCATATATGCACTTAGATAGTCAATAGTATATTTTGCCTGCATATATTGAGAACAGCTTTGGATACTGCTCCATAACAAATAAATGTTTTCAACCTGTTTGGTTGCAATTAAACACTTAGAGCATTCTTTTTTTGTTGTTTTAAACTCTATTCTGAATCTTTCTCTTATTGCTACTCCTGTCATAACGCTGGGGTAGGTGAAAGCCTTTAAAAGTGTATCATAATTACAAATTTAATATAACCCCCACTATTATCTAGATTCTCTTCACAACAAAAAGTGAAACATCTATAAGTGTCTTTAGGAAATCAAAGAGAAAATAGTAATCATGAAGGAGAAATAGGGAGGAGAAAAGGGCAAAAAGAAGTGTTCCCGACCAAACGTATCAGTTGCAGGATCTCAGAATCTTATCACAGTTTTTAAAAGAAGATAAAATTTGCAGAGGATGACTCTAACAAGAAGGGAGAAAATGTGCTCCTGGAACTGACTGACCAATGATGGTGTCTCAGGCAATGTCATCCTAAGACAAAGAAGTCAAAATGAGTTCAAGATTTTTATCAGCATTCTAAATCACTTCCTATGTAATAAATGAATAACATTAACAAAATTAACCCAGGATTTTAAAAGACGCTAAAATTAAAGGATCAAACCTGTTCTCAAACTAGTATAAAATCTAGAATAATTGCAATGCAATGTCCTGTGCATGGAAATACTGATTTTACCAGTACATTGACTGTTTTTAATACAACATACAATAAATGGCAATGCACATTTGTGTTTCTGAAGGGAGGACTGAATCTCAGTCTTTTAGGGAATGAGCAGCTGAGTATTTCATTCATTTTTTTCTCATTTCAAAAAGAAGGCATTTCCTTCTCTTGAAACTGTGTTCCCTCATCTGTATGTACGGGCTAGAAATCAGTTTCAAATATACTTCAGGAAGACTGTTGTTCAGCAGCTGAACAACATGTTATCAGTAGCCTAGTTGGGCACTATGACAATCTTTTGCCCTTAGCTATTGACATAACATCTCCAAAATAGCTTCTTGTCTTTTGTTTTGTCATACCTTCATCAGGGAACTTGGAAAGGAAGTATTTTAAAATATAAAAGAAGTATATACATGTACATACACATATATATATGTACACACACATACTTCTCTGTGTGTGTGTGTGTGTGTGTGTGTGTGTGTGTAAGTCCATTTAAATTTTTAGTTTTTCTGGTAATCGAGGAAATTTGGATGTCATTCTTGACATCCAAGATTCTTTTGAAAGACTGTTGAATCTGCACTCACTTTTGCTGATTGATGCAAGCTGCAAAGCCTTTGAAGTCCTGACCATCCTGTTGGTCAACCAGACCAGTAAGACTGCCCTTTTGTTTCAGTCTGGTTTATGAGTCTGGGGTTCCTTTTCATGGAAAGTAAAACTTAAGGAGGATGGGGAAGATCTAGCATGTGCCTGGATCTCATCCCAACATGTATTTGGAATACAACTGGGTCAAGGAACCAGGAAACAGTCATATATTCCCATGACTCATAATATAAAAGCAGAAACAGACTATACAGAAGTAGAATGGACTTCTGGGTCCAAGGTAATATTATTGCAAGACACTGTGATATACAATTCAGTTTATAAACTTACCAAAACCTGTTTTAAAAATAGTTAAAATACTTATCCATTTTTCATGTTGGAAGACAAGCAAGATGTCTTTTACCTCTGATGATTAAAAAAGTCACTAGAACACCAGCTTAATTTTGTTACTTAACTATTTGTTGATAGTTTAACCCTTGACCCAGCATTGCCCATTCACTTAGACATTTTTTCTCCTTCTCTTATCTTCACAACTTCATATATTTGTAGGAGAGTAATCTAATGTCATTTTAACCTTCACTCTAACAGGCTAACATAGTCATTTCAGTTTCCATATAATTTCCCAAAAGAGGTATTTACACTTCTTGTAGGATATGGACCCTAGAATAAACCATCATCTGTTACATTCTGGTTTTCCTCACTAACAGAGTTTCTTGTTTGCTCCAGAATGCAGCTGGTGAGCAAATTAACATGTAGGGAGGAGGGATCAGGGCCTTGGAGTAAAGCAGAAAGGATATTAACTTGGCAATTTCAGTTGTGGCTACAGCTTTTCTGCTTAAGGCAGGCACTTCCAGAAGTGATCCTTGGCCCTTAGGCAAAGAGTTGAAGAGCATCTTATGTCCATGGTGGTCAAGACATTTTCTATGTTAGGTCAGCTGTATCCCCATTCAGTTTATTCTGTGCATGTTTAAGCCTATTTCTATATACAGGCAAAGAAATTTTGTTAAAGTAGATGCATTATTAGGACATTTTTTCTATCGTTAGCTCATGGTCTTGCATTTCTTAAATCTGCTAGCGCATTTTAAGTGCTAGATGACCAGTTTCCTCTAGGAATGGAAATGATAGTCTGTGTCTTGATGGATGGATGGATGGATAGACAGATAGATAAAAATGTTCCAGTACTTCCATTTTTGGATGGATTTTGGGCTGGGAGTTCTCTGCACTGGGAGATCAGAATGCAGAGAGCACATCAAACCCCTGTCCAGTGGTGAAATCATGGAGTGCCACTTTGAACCAAGTCAACGGACAGAGAAATTTCTACCTTGCCATGATTACCACCTACAGTGCAGGAGAAAAGAAGGAAAGAGACACGAATGAAAGGTCATGAAGATGAAGATATAGATAGCAACCATCTGTCAGCCTTCTTTATGAGCACAACTCCTACCCATAACAGATTAAAATAACTAGTTAAGCTGCACCAGAAGTTTGTTCTTTCTCTTCCCTTTCCTTCTCCAGCTCTTCTTTCTAGTTGCAGCATCAGATGTTCCGTTGTGTTTGTCCACAAAAAGTTACTCACAAAACACTGGGAAGTTAGATGTTGCTGTTACAAAATTCTAAGTGTTAGGACCCAACCCTGTCCTCACTCAAACAGACACGACTCCCTTCCCAGTTAAGTGAAGTGTCGGGGTGCACTGATACTGAGCTGAACTACAGGCAGAACCGGACCTTGATCTTTTAAAAGGCTCCTTAATAACTGGAGTGCTTAACTCAAAACTGTTCCACAGGTAAATCAATTACTGTGTTAAGTGAGTCTGCCACTAGAGCAATGAGAAAATATACCTGAGCTATTTATGTAGTAGCATATTTGTACTGAACACTATAAAATTAACTGACTGTAGGTGGTTTGGTTTTTGTTGGGTTTTTATTATTATTATTTTAAAGAAATAGAATCGCAAATACACACAAAAAAGATAGATTTTCAGGCTTTGAAAAACAGCTATCACTTTGGTTGCACTGGATCTATTCATTTTTCTTAGAGATGTAACAATTAAATGGATCTATGAAGAACTGCGCATGAGGCCCTCGAGGTCATACTGGACGTGTTTTCTCAGTTTGCTCATGCTGAGCTAAAAAGCTGTTGTCTAAAGCAGTAGCAGCAGAAAGAAAATGCATTAAAAAAAAAAAAAGCAGGCTCCTGTGAATTTATGAGGAGTGCATCACAAAGACAAATATTTCAGCCATGCAATTCCATTCGGCCTTTTCAGCTGTGTGTCCATAGCAAGTCAACGGCTAAATTGAAAAATCAATTCCAATTTAAATTATTGGAATAAAGAACACCAGGAGTCAGAGATAAAATGGCTTTGTTCTCTGAGATCCTTTTTAATTGGAAAGTTATTTCTTCAGGGTATTCTAATGGTTCTGAGGAAAGATTGCAAAACAAAGTTGATCGGCTGGGGGAAGGTTAATAGCTAATGTGCTTTTCTTGCTGTACAGCAGCCTCCTGTCTTTATGACAGCCTCCATCATATGTGGAAAGAGCCATGATTCTAAATCATTTGATACATGTGACCGTAGTGTCTCCCTCAGTCTCCCAAAGAAATCATATTATGGATGTTACTCTGACATATTCATAGCACTTCAGCTGGCATTCTGACTAGAATTTCTTTGCTTACAGAGGCCGTATATGGTCATTTGCTTGAAACTTCCATGATGTTGAGTGGTTTTGCTCAAGATAAATATGATTTTGTAAATATCAGGGATATTTTAAATAAAACACTGATAGCCCTAGATATGGAAAGCATTTTCCTTTTATTTCAGGACTACTGAAACAATATCCTAGGTGGACAATCAGCAACTACAGCTAGAAAAACTGAAGAGAAACTAATTGTAGAGAGGAAATGGGATTATGTTGACAGAGGGCAGAGTGAGAAAGGAAAGACAAGACATTGCTGGAAAGAAAAAAAGCAGATTAATAAACAGTCATCACACTTAAACTAAAGCAGAGCAGAAAGGAAAGCCTTGCTGCTCATATAAGTCTCACAACCAACACCTAGAAATGTCATGGTTTAGCTATAGCATCACAGTAACCTTTGCTCTGTTAGCAGAAAACTGTTTAGGGCAGCTGTAGATTAGAAACCTTAAATGGGCATTTAATTTGAAATTAATAAAACAGTTATGGTATGTGTTAAGAAAAGTTACTGAGGTTTGCTTAGTATATTTAATTAGTGTAAAAGAGATAAATCTAGTTGCCATGTAATGAACTGAGAACTGCAGATACAGTAAATGTGTACTTACGTTCCTATTATTAATGCATTAAACTTGTAAGAATGTTTAGGAATTTAATTAGCATTTAATAAGATAGCTATAGCAAATTACAGTAGTTAGATGTTAAATGTAAATTAATATTTTTAGTATTTAATTGATATTAACTAATTAATTACTGTTTATTACATGGCAACTAGATTTATCTTTTATAGAGTTATTAAATCTAAATTAAAAGTTCTATTTTAAGTGGCCTCTACTCAATTAAAAAAATATAGTCTCTGGGATTATCAGGGTTTACCTTCATGCAGGAATTGGGTGAGCTTGGGGTATTAAATCTGAAACATAAATTATATAGCATATAAAGAGAAAAGAGATTAACTATCTTCACACAGAAGGAATATTATTCATGTGGATAATCCCAAGAAAATTAAATTACTCAAATGAGTAGACATCTTTTGTGGAATTATTCCGTGAATTGGGCAACAGAAAGGAAAAAGTTTGCAAAAACAAAATATTGTTTTGGAATATCAGAAGAAGTTTTCCCAACCCGTTTGGGACTAACATTCCAGTAGCTCAATGACAAGTTAAAGAAGGAGATAAGCAATCAGATTTTCAAAGACCCTATATATGAGATAATTGCTTAAAAAAAAATCTCACCACAGACAACAAATTATGTTTTTTGGATGTGGAATACTTTGGAATTTCTAGCCTTTACTTAAATGGGAGTTGCACTGCTCTGCATCCACATTTGAACCTTATATTGATCATTTAAGCTATGTAATACTGGAGCTATGAAATAGTTTATATGCCAATAATGACAAGAGCTTATAAGACTTATTTCTGAGAGGAAAGCAATTTTACAAAAGCAAAAGAGAATGTGTGTTAAGTCATCTAGTCCACTGGTATGCCGAACAAGAAGTTGCTGTGAGCTGCTGGGGCTGTATTTCAATAAAAGGCTGAGGTACCTAAAGCATGACTAAGAGGAGTTCAGGTATCATCTTAAACTCAGCATGTGACCTCCTTCGTGACTTGAAAATCCTACAAGTGCTTTCACAGACATAGACATATGCAGAACTTTGCCATGTGAGAAATGCCATCTAGCCATTTGTCTAGCATGTAAGGCTGACTGGGATGTCTCAGCTGAAGTCCACGTGGGGTCTAGTGCGTACTCTAAGAACACCTAAAATGGCAGAAGCATTGGGACTTTCAGGAAACTCACTTCAGCTCCCAAGCTTTATGTTCTTCAGCTGTGAAATGAGGAATATATTTAATTACACTTCTGGAATAATCTCCTGTTTACCAAAAATTATTTGTACAGCCTAACCTATCTGCAACCCTTGTATATTTTATTACTTGTTATTTTATTATGTCCTTCCAGATAATGAATAAAGATATCAAAATCAGACTAAAGAAAGATCTCTGTGGGGTCTCTAAATCTTAGGGATTGTACAGAGTTGCAAAAATGTTACACTCTGATATTTTTTATTACATTTATTGCTGTCTGGATCCTTCTTTTAACCTTCAGGAATTTTATTGCAAAGCTACTTTGGCCTTTCATAATTTCTTTCATTTTCCCTTGTTATTAGAACAATACTTCGTTGTAATTTAATCTTAGCACTTTTTATATATCACTTTCTCTTCTACAGACATATTCAACTACATATCATTGCCATTACCTCAGTATAAATAAAAACCTGATCTCACTCAAATCATCAGCAAAACTCAAGCAGATTTTAGTAGGCCAAGGATTTTGACTGTTCATTAATTCTCCGCTATTCTTAATTCTCTGTTATTGAAATTGAATGCACTTATACTACTGTTTTTTACAAATCACTTCATAGTCCACTTACTTTACATTCAAGTATCTGAACAAGTACTATTTTCATAAGCTTTCTATCAATACTTCCTTAACAACAAAGGCTCTATTTTCTAGATATCCCTTCTGTCTGAATCATGACACTGTCCTCTACATACCTAACTCAGGAATGTCTTTGGTGATTCATGGCTGGAGGTACTTGTCACCCGCCAGATGGCTGCATAGTTAAAGTTTCCCATGAGTACAGCACCTTGAGATTTCAAGCTCCATGATAGTTGGTCCAGGAATTTTTCATACTTGCATTCGTCAAGTCTTCGGGGTCTATAGCAGATGCTACTGCAGTTTACTTATTTGAGTGCTACCATACCTCTTCCATTATCTCACTGTCCTAACTGGTTTAGTAAATATTTTAGATCTATACTTCTAATGCAGAGAAAGTAGGGTTTAAATTATAGGTTGATACATCTGCCAGTGTGTGAAAATAACTCCTCTAAATTGAAATTTCTAATCTTCCCTTTCCTGAAGGATTACGCTCTTTTGGATGAAAAAAAACAGCAAAAAAACCCCAACCAAACCAAAAACCACAACAATAAAGTAAGAACATACAGACTGATTTAAATTTAAAAAAAAAAGTTTCCGACTGCATTCTTTCTTCAGTCACTTTATGCTTCATAATCCCCAAAATCCCACTGAATTTAAAGGGGAAAAAGATCTGTGGGATCTGGATGGGGAAGGAAAGGAACTGAACTTGCTTCTGACAATATTTACACTCTGGACATTTTCCTGTTGTCCTTGCAATTGTCAAGCATTTTTGACACTTATTTTGCCATTTACCTTTGCAACAAAATGGTACCTTAGATTGTTCCTGACATGGTTTTCACAAATGTTTATATTTATACTATATATGTATGTATGAATACACACATATATGTATACATATATTATTTCTCCATGTGTCTGCTAAGTTCTTTGTTAAGACCAAGGATAATTAGATGATTCAGTGGCCATTCAGCCACTGTGGTTATAGAAAGCCAGGTTTTCAACCTGGCTGCATGTAAGGAAGTTTTATAGATACCTTTATGTTCGGCTACTTTTGCTTCCCCATCTGGACTGTTTTAACATTTGACAAGAGTC
The DNA here is from genome assembly GCA_013389945.1 of Fregata magnificens. NCBI lineage: Eukaryota > Metazoa > Chordata > Aves > Suliformes > Fregatidae > Fregata > Fregata magnificens. The sequence goes on along the minus strand of WAAD01013245.1, from coordinate 11,311 downwards.
CAGACCAAATCTTCTTCTCAAAATATTCTTAATGATATTTGACTGTACAAAGCCCACGTACACTGTATTTAACTTACGGTGGCAGAGGATGTATGTGCCTGAGGTTACAAAGTGCAGCATCTAATAATTACATTCTATGTTGATTGCCCTGTTTAGAATAATATGTATTTGAGGTAGCGTATGTATATATTTTCTTATTTTTGTTTTAAATTGAAACTTAGAAATCTTTAGGAGACACTGTAAGACCTTAATTGCTTTAAAATACTATTGAACATGTTAAAACTGAAACCTGAAAACATTTAACATGAATTCCTTAAAAGCTTTTTGGATTGTATCATCATCAATCTGCAATGCAAGGCCTAGAGACAGCAATCCCACCTGAATCATGCTACAGTTAATATGTACTTATTAATATAATTTATCAAGCATTCTAAATCCATATGACACAAATGTATGGCATTCAGTCTGAAAAAGTTCATCAAGAGTTGTAAGTAAAACTGTATGAATGCATTATAGGCTCTTTCCATGCAGTGTTTTCCCCTCTCTGTCTCCTTAAACCATTTCACACTGAATGGTTTCCTGCGTGCTCTGTTGCAGATTTATTCTTCTCTTGATGCATGCATGTAACTCCCCATTAATGTTAGTAGGAATGAGATTTACGTATGTGCACTGAGAGGAGAACAGACCCCATGGTATTTTATTCGCCTATACAGGATTATAGCCTCTGAGGATAGATTTGATTTTTTTGTTGTTAGCAAAAAAGCAGCTTGACAAGTAGCTTTTTGATTGATAATACGCTGGGAGTCATAATTTATATAATCTTACACCTGCTACTGAACATAAAGGTCACTTTAAAGGTGTGAGTTGTGTGTGCTGGGGCAGAGCATAAACCAGAGGGTCAGATTTCAGTGGTTACTGTACGATGGAGAAACAGACAAAAACTCCTACCAATGCTGATAAAATTGAAAATATCATGGCAAGCATTGTAATTAACAGCAAGTTTCCAGAACTTGACATTCTGAGCAAGTGTCATTCCCTAGGTTATTACAGAGGGAATTAGAGTGGCCTTTCACTGTCAAACTGATATATACCATTGGAGCATTGCTGAAGAAAAAGTACCATTTGTGATGTCTTTTCAGGATTTAAACATCTGCTGAATTCCATATCTCTCCATCATCTTCTGAAAATAGATACACATCTCAAAAGATCTCTATTTGGGGCTTTGAGTGGATTCAATATTTCAGCATTTTTCTGCTTTTTTAGAAAATTAGCTCTATTCTATATGTAAGAACTCTCTTGTACACAACATCAGCAGGGCATTCTTAAGACTTAAATATTTTTGTGGGGAGACTGGCTTCATGGAATGTATTCCTGTGATAAATCATTGCATACAGTCATTTTTCTAAAGTAGCCTGTTCACACACTGGGGAAAAATAAGAGAAAAAAGCTTTCATACTATAAAGTAGAAAGATATTTGTTTATATTCTTACTTTGCTTTTCTCTCTTTTTTTTTTTTCTAATAGCCTTGCAAATGTGTAAGGAGGTAACTAATGTCTGTGCAAAGCATTATTTGCTACTGGATAGGATCCAAATTATTAACCTTCTTGTTCTAACCTTCATCTCCTGCTGCTGCCTAGAAGCAGTAGGGAACTGTACTTTCAGGGTAGGGAGATATTCATCCTTTGAGTTTTTCAGTCAAACATTACCAGTATGTGTACTAACATGTTCACATTCTGTGGTTCTAATTATTGTGTCTTCACAATTTGCTGTAATTATTAATTATATAATAGATAGGGTTAATTTCACTTCAACTTTCATCTAGGAAATAATCCAAAGCATGAAAAAAGCCAATAAGACCTTTTTAATTGTCTTTGGGTGCTTTGATCAGCTTTCTCCAAGCTCTGAATATGACCCAATCTTGAATGTGTTGTGTGATTTTGACTTCAGTATTGATGATTGGGACTTCCAAGCCAATTTAGGACTTCCAGTCTATGCTGACAACTGTTGAACCCCTCCAGGTGACTGGGTGGCTGTAGTCTCTATTGATTTGAATCATTTGTTTGGGTCAAGATCACGGGCTTAGAATTTGGAAGTAATGTCTACAACATGGAGTGTTCATTGTCTGCTGTCATGAGAGGAGAATGTATTTCTCTTTTCCTAGTGGGGAAATGGTTACAAGAAATGACTTCTGACATTAATGGAACAGGGAAAAATTCACTTTCCATGAAAATAACTGCTTTTAGGCCTGGCTTTGTCTTCATAGATCACTATGGTTTACAAATGACCTACAATAAATTAAGTAGACACCTCTGTGATGGGGATGAAAGTCTTGGCAACACTGATTAGTTGTGGCAATTATTTTAGAGATTTATGCAGTGTTTGCCAGAACCTTCTCTGTCTTTACCATTTTATTTGCAGTATCTTGTTATGACAAAAATGAAAAAAATAAAACTAAGAATTAAAAAGAATTCTGTAACATACAAATTATCAGCACTTCTTTAACTAATGAGGGGATAAAAAACACTTTCCTCACAGACAGGCTATTTTAACAGCATTTTATAAAGTTTATTTCAGTGTCTTCAAAAGTAGCAGTGACTGACATTATAGAAGATTCATGCAGAACCATAAATGAAGATAATCTGAAACAGTATGGCAATATCTTTTGTTCATGTGTACACAGTTAAAATTTCAGTTGATATTATTCCACTTAGTTTGCCCAAAGAGATTTGTTTTACTTCTTGATGCTAATTCAATTAAGTTAAAATCTTGTTATCAACTTCTCTACTGACTGGCAAAAGCTTTTATGTGTCACAGGCAATATTCACCAAAACCTGCCATTGTTTCTAACATTGACGTTCAATATTGTTCATAGGAATCTAAATTTTACTCAAATTTGACAAAAGAATTGTAAAATACTGTAACGTTAATAATCTTAAATGGGTTTCCATACAAAATATCAGATTATTATTTCTATCTAACTAAATCTTCATTAATTACTCAATAAAATGGCTAAATAGAGTACTATTTATATGTATTTGTCATTTGGGATGTATATCCTCTTATAATAGCATTTTTGCCTGCTACTGCATGTTGAGGGGAGGATACAATTGATTCAGGAAGGACCAGAGGGATTTTTCATGGAAGTGCAAATGTAACACCATATTTTATGGTTGAAGATAGTTTATGAGAGAAAGCTTTCTATGCCTTAGTGGTAGAGCTTGAGAGCCATTTTTTAACACTAGCACTGCCGATTCTCAGGCTGATGATCCAAGCCTTTGTTTATGACATGAAGTTATTATTCATTATGATAATGTAAAATAAAGAACAACAGCAACAACAAAATTACTTAGAGAATTGAATAATGACTTCATGTTTTCTGAAAAATAAAAAATGCTGCAATCATTAGCCAAGGTCAAAGTGACATAAATACATTGCAGGTCCAACAGCTCAGGGAAGAAAATAACACTTTAAGGAGATAATGGAGTAAGATATAGCAATTGCTTAAAAACTTAAATGTAAAGATTTTTAGCACTGGGTTGTTTACTTTTAATTTAATGAAATTTTTGAAAGGATAGCTATATTGTTCTATTGTAACTATAGTGCAAAGCATCTCCCTTGACAATTTTTTTTTTTTAACTGTCCTAGAAAACACAGCAGTGATCACATTAATTCAACACAGCAGCAGATATCTGCCTACTGGTAAATAAGAACCAATTTCCTGCCTATTAAAGCTAAAAATTTTTTTTTAATTAAAAAAAAAGTAAATAGTTAATGTAAAATAAAGTTCACATGCTGCAGAAGAATCAGAGAATCACTGAGGTTGGAAGGGACCTCTTGAGATCATTTAGTCCAAACCCCCTGCTCAAGCAGTCATCTAGAGCAAGTTGACAAGGACTGTGTCCAGTTAGGTTTTGAATCCAGAGGGTAGTGGTCAATGGCTCAATGTCCAGATGGAGATCAGTGACAAGTGGTGTCCCTTAGGGGTCCATACTGGGACCAGTACTGTTTAATATCTTCATCAATGACACAGATAGTGGGATTGAGTGCACCCTCAGCAAGTTTGCAGATGACACCAAGCTGAGTGGTGTGGTTGACACGCCTGAGGGATGGGATGCCATCCAGAGGGACCTGGGCAAGCTCAAGAAGTGGGCCCATGTGAACCTCATGAGGTTCAACAAGGCCAAGTGCAAGGTCCTGCACCTGGGTGGGGGCAACCCCCAGTACCAATACAGGCTGAGGGATGAAGGGATTGAAAGCAGCCCTGCCAAGAAGGACTTGGGGGTACCTGTGGATGAAAAGCTGGACATGAGCCAGCAATGTGTGCTTGCAGCCCAGAAGGCCAACCGTATCCTGGGCTGCATCCAAAGAAGTATGGCCAGCAGGACAAGGGAGGTGATTCTGCCCCTCTACTCTGCTCTGGTGAGACCCGACCTGGAGTACTGCATCCAGCTCTGGAGCCCTCAGCACAGGAAAGACATGGACCTGTTGGAGCGGGTGCAGAGGAGGGCCACAAAAATGATCAGAGGGATGGAACACCTCTCCTACGAGGAAAGGCTGAGAAGAGTTGGGGTTGTTCAGCCTGGAGAAGAGAAGGCTCTGGGGAGACCTTATTGCAGCCTTTCAGTACTTAAAGAGGGCTTATAAGAAAAATGGGCACAAACATTTTAGTAGGGCCTGTTGTGATAGGACAAGGAGTAATGGTTTTAAACTAAAAGAGGGTAGATTTAGACTATATATAAGAAAGAAATTTTTTATGATGAGGGTGGTGAAATACTGGCACAGGTTGCCCAGAGAGGTGGTAGATGCCCCATCCCTGGACACATTCAAGGTGAGGTCAGATGGGGCTTTGAGCAACCTGATCTAGTTGAAGATGTCCCTGCTCATTGCGGGGGGGTTGGACTAGATGACCTTTAAAGGTCCCTTCCAACCCAAACTATTCTATAATTTTATGCTTCTATGAATATCTCCAAGGATGGAGACTCCACATCCCTGGGCAACCTATTCCAGTGTTTAACCACTGTCACACTAAAAAAAAAAAAAAAAAAAAAAAAAAAAAAAATTTCTCTTTTCAGGTGGAATTTTATCTGTTTTAGTTTGTGCTTATTGCCTCTTGCCCTGTCATTGGGGACTACTGATAAGAGTATGTCTGCGTCTTCTTCAATCCCTCCCATCAGGTATCTATACACATTGATAAAACCTCCCTGAGCCTTCTTTTCTCCAGGCTGAACAGTTCCAGTTTTCTCAGCCTCTCCTCACATGACAGATGCTCCAGTCCCTTAATCACCTTTGTGTGCCTTTGCTAGAGTCACTCCTATATGTCCGGGTCTCTTTTGTACTGGGGAGCCTGGCACTGGACCCAGCACTTCAGATGTGTCTCACCAGGACTGAGCAGAGGGGAAGCATCACTACTCCTGACCTATGGGGAATGCTTTTCCTAACGCAACCCAGAATGCTGTTGGTCTTCATTGCTGCAACATCACTGAACATTTCTGGTTCATGGTCAGCTTGGGGTCCATCAGGATTTCTAGGTCCTTCTCTGAAGAGCTGCTTTCCAGCTAGTTGATCCCCAGCATGTACTGGTGCAACAGATTATTCCTCCTCAGGTGCAAGGCTTTTCATTTCCCTTTGTTGAACTTCTTGAGATTCCTGTCTGCCCCATATTCCAGCCTGTCCAGGTGCCTCTGAACAGCAGCACACCAATCTGGTCTATCAGCCACTCCTCCCAGTTTTCATTTGTCTGTGAACTTGCTGAGGGTGCACTCTGCCCCATCATCCAGGTCATTAATGAAGAGGTTGAACCATATTGGCCCCAACATCAACCCCCAGGGTACACAACTAGGGACTGGCCACTATCTAGGCTTTATGCCACTGATTACAACCCTCTGGGCCCAACCATTAAGCCAGTTTCCAATCCACCTCACTGTCCACATACCTAACCCGTACATTTGTCAGCTCATCAATGAGGATGTTATGGGATACCTAACCATTACTAAAAGCCTTACTAAAGTCAATGTAAGCAAAATCCTGCATCCCTCTTTCCTCATCCACCAAGCTAGACACCTCATTGTGGAAGTCTATCAGGTTGATTTCCCCTTACATAAATCCATGTTGACTCTTCTCAATCACCTTCTTGTCCTTCATGTGCCTGGAAGTGGTTTCCAGGATTAGTTCCTCCATCGCCTTCCCAGGGTTGAGGTGAGGTTGACCAGACTGTAGTTCTCTATATCTTCCTTCTTGCCCTTCCTGAAGATGGGAACAACATTTGCTTTCTTCCTGTCCTCAGGAACCTCCCACTGTCACCCTGACCTTTCAAAGATAATCAAGAGTGGCCTCGTGATGACATCAGCCAGCTCCCTCAGCGTTTACGGGTACATCCCATCAGTTTATGTTATGTGGTCCTCCACTTCCAGTCACCGAGTTTTACTTCTGCCATGAGGGACAAATATGTACAGAAGTAATTCTCAAACATAGGAGGTATGGTTGCTGCTGCCAACTATGAATAAAATTACAGACCTACCAGAAATGTAGTTTAATCCAATAGTTGTGCTTAAATACAGCAATAAACAAAATGATCAGTCTGAAACAGATATTAAACCTAGGAAGATCTGAAAACTGCTGATACAGTTTTCTGTGACTTTCAGTCATGCAAGCCTTGAAATTTTTGCAAGGGAAAAGATGTTTTTTATCTCAAGACAGGTAAGGTTAGTCTCTGCTTGGTAGTTACATAAGTTTTAAGAAATTCGTATCATCCAAAGAGATCAGGTGTCTCCACTGAATCTCAATAGCAATGCTTTTTTTTTCTTTTCTCATTTATCTTACCACACACCTCCTTACATATATTTTTCTATACCTAGAATATTGTCCTCAAATCCCTGTCTCCTTCCAGCCACGTCCTAGCATGAGATAAAGTTATTTCAGTTTTAAATATTTCTTTTTCAGTATTACATTTTGCATAATTTTACATCAAAAAGAGAAAAAAATGGTTTGTAGAAAGTACTGATTTCTCTTGTTGCCTTGACACCTATGATCAGCAGCAAACAAAGAACAATATGTACTTGGATTTGGGAGATTTTTCTTTATCTTTTTATACTCTGGAATTATCCATTTTTTCAGAATTAAACACTGAAGCAACACATAAGAACAGAAGTAATACACTATTTTACACACATCAAAATGCAGAGCACATCGCAGCAGTGTTCTGAAAAAATAAATACAAGTCAGGAACTAATTTAGATTGTAAAGAAAATATTCTTCTCTGAGGTCCATGCACATGCACTAGCTTCCCTTTAAATTAAGTAGCTTTTTATTTGTCAGAACAAATGAAAATATCTGAAAATAAGAAGCACCTTATATCAGAATGCAACTCAGCCCACATCTATAGCTCACAGATAAAGTTCTTACTTTACAAGAAAATGTCATGTGAATCTTCATTTGACTGGTCATGGTCATAATAGCATGGGACTCCCCAAGGAAACCAAAAGCCCTTTTGCCTTCACTATATCTTCAAGCACACACTACACCAAATGCAAAATGCAGTGACATCAACGGTCTATAAAAGTGTGACCTTCAAGTTGATGGATTTAGAGTAATAAAAGGCCTCAACAGCAGCTGACATATAAACATAAAAGGAAGTTGTAAGGACAACCCACTTTGGTGTATAATGAGTAAGGAATTTAATACTGTGTTTCAGATTCCACAGACTTTACTGTGCTAGTTTCACCTGAGAACATGTCTAAACCCAAGAAGCAGGAGTTTGGGGACAGGACAGTGAGTGTGGGAACTTAGATTACTTGGGTATAAAATTGGGAAGAAGGATGATGTTGAAAATGCAGCAACTGAAAGTAATATGTAGGGGAAAAATATATATATATGTTTCTGAAAAAAATTATTAATTATATATCACAAATAAGATTTTGCAAGCAAATTTTCCCAATAACAGCTTGTAAGGTTTTGAACTATTGGCTTGAAAATGTATTTCTAGATTACAGGTGCAGATCTGTTCAGTGAAATAAAGCCAAGAAATTAATTTAACTAAAACAGTGAGACAATGAAAGGACAGTACTACCAAAACGATCACCAGCCAGCAGTCCATCCACACAACACCCTACTGAAGTGGTCAAGTGTCCTGAAATACAAAAATTACCAAGAGGGGGCAGCAGCTTGTTGAGTCACGGGAACTCTCCTCCCCCCACTGGAAGTCCACAGAAGCTAAGATACAAGCCCCTACTCACTTTGCAGATCTTTGCTAAACTGGAGCTGAACCTAAGAAGATAGTCTGATGCTGTCAATATTTTAGAAAAAAAAGCAACTGCTTCCACTGTCTTAAGAATAGCAGGAGTTGCCTGATTTTCTAGAAATTCTTCAGGTGAAGCCCAATTAAAAATCATAGAAAGTTTTGAAAAGCCTTCAGTACTCATACACCTCACAAACAAAATGCTATAAATAGTTACCTACTAATTCCAAGTCATGACAGTATGTCATCTACTACCTAAAATTCAAGATAATCATGGGATGAAGGTTTATTACCTAAATGTATGGAAGCCTTTCTCTGAATAGATAGAAATCAACAGTTCTACATGCATTTAAAGTAACTACATATGCAAAATATATGCAGATGTATGTCAGATTTACATATAAAAATGCAATTTCTTGTCCACTGACAAATTTTGACTGTATATGACTGCAGTCCCACTTTGAATCCTTTGTGTACACAAGATTTCTAAATTTAAAGTTATTTGCATGCAGGGAATAAATTCCTACAGTTCTGCTAACATACTACATTTTTCCAAACCTTTCATCTATCTGTATAGATTCTTATGTAATCACCACCTTCACAGTATCTAAGGGGCCTAATGACTCCTTGTTCTGCCAGGTTTGCACTTAGAGCTTTTTATTGCCACTCTTTAGAAAGGTGTTTGAACTGTGGCAGGTAGGACAATCCAAAGACAGATCTCATTTCAAAGTATTCTGAAGGGAATAGCTAGTAAAGAAGAGCAGTGATTGATGCAATAGAAGACATAAGAGGATTTT
>WAAD01013243.1:2748-34000 GCA_013389945.1 Fregata magnificens | reverse complement strand
TTTATATATGTAGTTATAAATAACTTCTATATTTATTATCATATTTATACATATCTGTTATATATTTATGTATTTTATATATATTTATACATATCTTGTACATATCAAGGCCAGGTTGGATGGGGCTTTGAGCAACCTGGTCTAGTGGAAGGTGTCCCTGCCCATGGCACAGGGGTTGGAACTAGATGATCTTTAAGGTCCCTTCCAACCCAAACCATTCTATGTTTCTATGATGATAGGTATCAGAATGCTAACACTGTGATTAGAACAGTAAAGGTCTTTGGTTTGTGACATAGTTTTCTTTTTATTAAACTTTTTATTAATCTGAAATGTAAATCTTGTAATTAGTGAGAAGAAAATGCAGGAGGGAGTTGGTAGTTCGGTCTATAAAGTGAAACTTTTCAAGGTTGCGTCCAGGTAGTCAAATAAATGTTTACAACAGATACAGCATGCAGCCTAGCAAAAATCAATAACATTAATAGATCATGTTATTCAGATGTATGTGAATGCCAATTAAGTAAATAAATGAATGCAATGAGATGTTGTCAATGAGAGATCTTGAAAGGAAATAAAAATGACTGAGATGGGAGAATGTAGGTTATAGGAAAAAAGCAAGAATTCAGTCTTGAAGACAATGTCACACGGATTAATAATCAAGGCACTTTTGGATAAAGAACATAGAGAGGACTACAAATCTGCAGCCAAATCCAGACTGCTCTAAAAGATTAATTCAGAAGTTAATTTATGCAGGTGATTTATACTTGAGTTTTAAACCGACACAAAGTATTGAAGACTGTTCACAAGATGACTATGACATAGATTGTCATTGTGGAGAATAATAAGCAAAAAAATATTAATCTAGGAAGAAGGGCATTTCACTCGGGCAAAAATGCATGCCATGGCAAAGCACAAGTACAAGAGGTACAGTTTAAACTATGGTCTTGTGATGTTTCTGAGAGAAGTGGAAAAGAAGGAATGCTTGAACCTTGAACACCTCTGCTTTTGCTCCCTGCTAGATTTCACTCTGGCATCTAGAGATAACATCTCTTATGACTGCAGCTTAGCCAGAGATATTCTAGGCTCTGCATCATCTGAACATCTGTCAGATGGAGAATGTCTGTGCCTGCCCCTCCTTGGCTATCTTAGTATTTCTCTTTGAATTTTTCTGAGTGTCATAATCCGTCCCTTTGTTTTTATGGTTCTTCTTTCTGAATGTAGTTCCACAGATTTGTAGTGTAATATCAGGCCTCCGTGGCTGAGAACTTAGTATTGTCCTCATCCTTTTTTTCTTGTTTTCTTTCTCACTGCTTCAGCTGGCATCCTTCTTCCCTCTCTATTTAGTGGAGACTTCATTTCTTATCTGTTTGATTCAGTAGGTACTCAGATTCAGCAATGTAAGCAAATGTAATTCTGATCAGTTACATTTTTCCCTTTTCTGTGGAGATGACTTTTTACCCATCTTCTTTCAGTGGTGACCAGTGGGTTAGGAGAGGTTATGCAGGAAAAGTTCAATGAGATCTTACTATTTTAAACTGAAGGAACCTTTCTAATGAGCCAGCACCAGAAAATTTACCACGTCAAACAACTCTCTCCATTCACTGAGCAAAATGTTGTAATTCAAATGCAAAACATAAAAGGAGAATTTGGAATTTTTCAGTACCTGAACATCTTACAAAACAGTATTTGGGAAATGTTACTTTGCAATCCAGTCACTTGTTAATTTTCTAAGGTCTTTTGCTACTCGTTAAGCATAGTATTTTTAGTTTACCTCTGGACCTACTCACAGTCTCAAGTACAGTTTGTATAATGTAAATATAGGTCATCAAAGAATACTTTGGTTTTGATACTGTAACATAAGTCATACCTCTTTTACTCTTCCAACTTGTATGAATTTTATTCAAATGTTGTAAAATGCCATGGAAAATACTTGACTTCAAGACCGTATCAAACCAACCCCTTGCAATGTCACTGTTTTCTATATAATAGCTTATCTTTACATGGTAAAAAAAGTGTCTTTCATATCTTTCTTTCTATCTGTCTTATCTTCCTTTAGCTATTGGGTCTCATAGTTCTTGGCAGAATATCTAGGAGAATGATTTTCATTTCTGAGCGTACATCTCAAGTAATGGAAAGTATTATGTTCTTACGTTGTATAGGAAATCTGTTTCACAGCAAGGCTGGAGAGACCTGGAAAGTTTCATCTGAGTGATCCACAAGTAGCATTGAAATGCTATTTTAGCTCTCCAGGAAGATGAAAGAGCTTTTTACTTTCTTGCTACTATTATAATTTCAGAGTGACAAGTGATAAAAGCAGCATTGGACTGAGTGCCTCCCACAGTTTTTAACAGCATATCTGAACCATATGTAATACTTTCTTTATTGATAAGAGTACAGAAGGTAAGTTGTTCATTCTAAAAAATGGAATTTTGGAGGTTATGGTTGCATGTGCAACTTGATGTGCACAAAGGATACAGCAATTAGCTGTATGGACATCGATAACGTACATAGATCCCTTTATTCGCAGCTATTTGAATGCCAGTTAGTTTCAACAGATAAACAGAGATAATGATAAACTGTCAGTCCAAGTGTTTAGAAGGCAGGTAGTATGACAGAAGATGACAAGGAAGGAAGGAAATGAGCTAAAGAATGAGGGAGGAAAAAAGACTTATAAAAACCTCTGAGTATACTGACACGCACCAGCTGACTTTGATGTACATTTTGAAGAGGATAGTAGCACAATGAATATATGGAACAAAGCCCACACAAGTTATAAAAGCACGAACACACTTCTTCCTTGAAAGTATCTGAAATCAATTTTTGCCCCATTTTTAAAGGCTTAGCAGCCTCTTTGTTTTTCCTCTAAAGTATTTTATACCATCTGCTATTGTTTGTCCTTTTGTTTATAAGACATACTGATAAAGCAGACCTTATAAACAGTTATAGTCTTAAATATAGACTTTAAAATAGAATTGAAAATTGTGGCCTACATTCTGTGAAACAAAACAGATTTTCTCAGGCGGTTGGTAGGATAAACAAACTACAGCCTTTTAGTGTTATTTTAAAGTATGTATTTCAGGTTCCAGCGCCGGAATTTAATAATGAATCTGAAAGTTCCTTCCTTCGATACATAGGGTGTTTCTAACATGTCACAGTATAAGATTTTTTTGGCTTCTTACAAATAATTCCAAAGATATTCACCACTGTAAGAGAAAAAGTTGGGCTTATCAGTATTGAAAGTTTTTGCTTTTTTTTGCAAAAAAAAATGCTTCTATTAGTTACCATATATTTTTTCTGTCTTCAGGCATAATGTGGAGCTGAGCATAACAAATGGATTTTTTTTTTTTTAAATAAAAAGTTTACACTTACATTTTATTAGGCTTTCTTTAAAACCTGTGCAATTTAATTGTTTTATAATCTCCACTGCTCCTCACAAGATAATTGTCCCAGTCTGCACTTGAGAATAATAAAGATAACATGGAGATTATATGGGCCAGGTCTCAAAGAGATTTGGATATGGGACAGCAATAAAACCTGAGATACTGATACCCTTAGTACAGGCATTTGGTGCTCACTGCGGTGTCCTGTACTGTGTACTAGACACTTAGATTCCTTAGAGGATGTATGTGTCTGTTGATTCCTTAGAGGATGTATGTGTCTGTTAAGTTACAGAACAGCCGTCGCTGTAAATGGGGATTTCCTCTAATGGCAGGCCAGAAATCACAGAACTGCCTAGAGCAAGATGACTGATAGAAAACACAGACTGCAGGGATGTGTCTTAAACTTGTCTTATTCAAGTCTGCATGTTGCAGAGCAACTCAGCCATCCTGAAAGGATGTTAGAATTTGTTGTGTAGGCAAAACTAGGACACATCTACTTTACATTCTGGAGCAGAATAATTTTCCTTTCATCTAATTTAGAATTGTCCACAGAAGAAAAATTCCAAGTTTCTATCAGCTTTGTTAGCTTTTGGGTTCTTTCTTTAATCTGCTTCACTCAGGAAACAGCATATTCATCTATTTCAAGACTATATTAAAGCACACTGTTATGGGGGTGTTACTCTGTTGCTTTCTTCTTGTAATAGTTTTGTGGTTGCTTGGAAGCATCACAGTGTAGGGACTGTTGAATCAGGATTTTCACAAATACTCCATTATAGGATTTAAGGAGGGTAAAAGGAAAAAGAAAACTGTACTGGTACTTCTATTTCTTTGATGTATTATAGCTTCATATAGGAATAAGAATTTAAGCTGGAGTGTAATCCATTCCCTATAGGCTAGATTGAGCAGTTCTATAGCTATACTTCGATTAAAACTCAGTTAAATCTGGAATTTTGCTGAATAATTTGATATAACATTATAAAAATCATATAATCCCCTAGTGAATATAATGCAGATTTATTTGTTAATGTCAGATATAATTACTCATCCAATTTCCATCCATCTCATTTATGTTCAAGAATGGAACCTCAATTATTTCTTTTTATACAAGGTTTTTAACATGCCATTAAAACACATTCAAATGGGAAACATTTACATTATTCGCATAGAAATGGATGACACGAGGTCAGGAGGGGAACACTGGCAAATTTCAAAAGATTTTGAAGTGCAGGTCAAATAGACACTTAGCATATGATGTCTATATTTAACAGTACTTAGCGTTGGGCAAATATTGGGTGTTACAACAGGCTTATCTGTGAAGCTTTCTGCTTTTAATGGGAAATTGGATAATTCAAGTGTCTGCAATACTAGCTCAGTAAATTTCTGAAAAAAATTCCTTTGATGGCAATGGAAAGCTGACAAGCATTTTAGGGAAAATGGTGATATTCCCCTCTTGCCTCCTGACAGTAAGGCTACTTAGAAACCTCCCAAACCCCAACGCTGAAAGTTCTTGTAACATTTCAGATACATTCCCTGTTGGACAAAATTGGTGTTATAATTAATTAATCTCCTTGACACCTGTGTATCAGATTATTTAAAATGTACATAGTATTTTGACACTTCTTGTTACCAAATAGATTTTTTTATTGCCTTGCTTATGTGCAATGCCCAAGTGAAACAATAGCTCTGAAGATGACATACAGGGTCTAGGTGCTTTTTTAGGTGCCTGACCACAGTGACACGGCTCAAAATTTCAGAATTAGTTGCAATACTAACAGTGAAATCCATTTCCCATTGAAGACAAACACAAAACTGCAGTGGGTTCAAAAAGATTTCACTGGGTAACTAGGAATATTAGAAACTAACTACAATCAATCTTTCATGAGTAAATATGTATCATATTAAATTAGGAACACTTCCAAGAAACATGCTTTTTGTAGATTTCAGATATATTAAGATAGCAATTCATTATTATCCGCACCTTTTTTGTGCCCAGAATCATGCTTACGGGATTCACTTAAAGATAATGAAGACTTAGGAAAGGAAAGCAAAACTCCTGAGTACTTAGAGAATTTCAGTTACACTTTTTCAAACTGTTGCCATAACATACTAATAACTGTTTTATGATCTTACTAAATAATAATTAAAATTCCTAGTATCTGCCTATTAAGGTAATTATGATGCTTCCTAGTATGGCAGTATCTCAAATTATCTTTGCTGCTTACTTCTGTCTCTGAGAACCAACCAGAAATTTTTGCATGGCCCAATTAAAGAGCTGTTGAAGTTGGATAAGGCTTTCCACACGTGCATATGCATGCATCTTTTTTTCATTAAGTTACTAGCATGCTATGGTATTCCACAACAGTTTAATTTTCTGACTCAGACAGGAAGAGCTACATTTAAAACATTATATTAAAACACAGAAACATTTGTTGTATCTTGATCCATTCTGATGTTTCCAGAAGAATGCAACATTAGGTAGGTTTATGGAAGGCCACGCATGGTTCAGGGCGTGGCCATGGCTATGGCTATGGCTATGGCTAGGTACTCCCACAGCACAGCTCAAGCAGCAGCTGAGCTTAAGTGGGGCTCCGGGCCAGGGGCAGGGTGTGGTGTGGGCCCAAGTGAGGCTCCTCAGGCAATTAAGGCCCACCAGCACCCTCTAACAGCCGTTCACACATCTGCCAGATGGTATCTATTTAAATACCTTACCAAATCCACGTGGATGCGGGAGGAGCAGGCCCATGCCCTACCCACCCCTCTATTTAAGCTCGGCCCTGAGCACTTATTGCTTCTACATGAGCTGCTCTGTGTTAGCCTTCAGCCCTGTCTCCTCCTCCTCCAGCTGCTGCCCCAATGGGGTACCCTGAGCAGCCCCAGCCCCACTCCGTCCCCAGGGCTGTTGGTGTCTGTTGGCGGTTGCCTGCTTTCCTCAGGCCTTGCGGCTCCCAGCTTAATGCCTCAGGCAGCCGCCGGCTCCTGCTGCTGCTCCTGGGGATAAATAAGAAATAAATTTCCCTTGTGTTCCTGTGTTTGCTGGGGCTTTGTAAGCATAGTGTATCCCACTCTGTTTCCTGCGTGAATCCCCCCAGTATTTCTGGTTTTCTCTTATTTTTGGGATGCTAATACTGTATCTCATTTGGGCATTTTTCTCCAGAGTGTGCTGGTGCATCATGCTCTGTCTCTGGTTCCAGTGACTAATCACTATCCCTCTTGAAACTTATGTTTTCATTCTTGGGAAAGCAAACACTGGTTTTGTCAATGTGCTCTTGTCTGAGGTTTTTTTTTTTTTGTGTTAGCTGGTGACTCCTTTTCAAACCTATTTCCTTCATATTGCAAGGGCTCCAGTGTATTTGTAGCTTTCTGTTCCACAAATCAGAAAGACTTTCTTAGTAAAAAGTTAGTGGTTATTTAGTATCTTTTTTAAGTTGGATGTCTCTCAATTTTTTTTTTACCTTCTCTTTGTCCAGTTAGCTTTGAACATTGAATTTGTGTTATTACTTGTTTTGAAAGATGAATTAAAATAGCACTGTATCACTAAAACACCCTTTCTCCTCAATGGCTTGTGGAGATGGTGCTTTGAAGTCAGGATGTAAGGTTGGAACTTTTGGTCAGAATTAAAATGATTAAGTCATTGATTCCTTGACTGCCTATATTACTTTCACCTGGATGCTATCTGAGCTGAGAGAAATAGTGAGACTGTATAAATCAATCATGTCATTTGTAGATGTTTTAAAGAAAGTAAAGATCTCTATTTTTTCAGGCCTGTAACTTTTTAAAACTGGGTATCAAATTTCTGTTGACATAAGTAGTGTGTGTGTCCTCTTACTCTGTGTTCTGCACCTTACTAACTTCCAAAACTTTAATCATGCCTTGAGTTTTCAGAAGACATATATTTGCATGTATATGCAAAGTGCATTGAGACATTTCAACATTGAGTCGTGTTCAAATTCCAGAGCACAGAAGAGTCTCAGCTGGACTGCTACCAGACTTTGAGCTTCAACATTTTCTACTGTTGATATTTGTTGTATATGGTATATGAATGGCCCTAACGTTTTTTCAGAGGTTAGTTTTTGCTGTGGGGGGGAATCCTCCACCCTCCCAAGTACACATGATATTGATATCTAAATATATAAACATAGATATATAAACATAGCTGTATTTGAAACGTGACAGAGTGAAAAGTGGAATTTCCAGCTCATTTAAATGTTTCTTTAACTTGAGGGAGGTGGGGGAATTCAAGATCATGAGAAAACAATTTTTAAACAATTCACTAATAAGCTTAAAGCATGTTTCTGATCAAAAAGATTTGATTTCTGCTTTCGATTTTATAAATATAATGATTTTGAAAAGTCAATTGCAAAAGAATAACCAAGTGAATTTGGCTGATCTCTGTGAAGGTTCCACTTGCCCACTTAATGCAAGTAAAGTAGAAAGTAAATGTCTCAAATGGTCTTGTGCATTTTTTTTGTATATTATTTAAAATAATTTACAGTAACTTGTATTTATTTACCAAGTATTATCTGTACTTTGCCAGCACACAAAAGATACATGCACGTGTTGAAATTAAGGCTCATACCACCTGGATTGTATGATAGCTAAATCTATAAATTACATCAATGGTTAATTCTCATTTGAGAGAGTAGTAATGACTTGTGTTAAATTACACAAATCATTTTGTCAAACTAACGTAGTGTTTTTGCTAACCACCTGCTTTGTGTTAGGATTTGTCTTTCTGTAACTCTGAAAAATTATGGTAAATATTTGTGCCTGGAGTTGGTAGGCAAACAATTTTTAATCTTGCTTCAGTCAGAGAAACACAGCAAGACAGATGAGGAAATAGGATGACTTTCTACATGTATCTCTCATTCACCTCAAATTTTTCTTTAGGCCTTATCTGTTCCCTGGTTTTTCCCTCTGACAAATTGCTGTGTATATCTACTCCAGTGTGTTCATTTTGGGGCAGTATGGTATTTAGTTAAAGAGCACAGATCAGTTTCTTAATCTTCAGCACTTGAAGCAAATAATGCTGTTAAATACAAGAAGTTGTGATAATTTTTTTTTTTCACTAAGAAGCAAAAGCAATTGGAGACAAGTTATTTTGCTTTCCTGTCTCAGAAAAAAAATATGGGCTTTATTCTCATTTACATTATTATTTTTTATTGCAGCCATTAATGTACAAAAAGATACTAATGAAAATGTTACATTTATGCCTACCTGCAGCATTAGTCTAAATCATAATTCAGCCTTACCTGTGCTTGTCACTCCATTTTTTTTTTCCTGTTGAGCGGGTGAGATTAAATGATGACTTACAGTACTGTGTCTGCCTGAGACTATTCATGATCTCGACTGTTTGTGCTTATTGCAGCATGGTTAGTCACTGTAGTGTTAGGTTTTTATTGGCTCTGTTCTATTTTATAGTGCTTAATTTCTGAGCAAAAATGGTTGTTTCTGTTCTGAAGACTTCAGGAAATTGAATGTCTGATTAAAGTATGATTTCCTTTTTATGGAAGATGTGCACTATTGAGAAATATAGTTTATTTCTCTATGCAGACTTTCTTTCCTGATCTGCAGGAGAGTTAAAAATTCCTAAATGTGCAAGTTTGTTTATAGTAAACTTGGCCAGAGTCCTAATATTTGCATTGTGGAATTCATACTGGCGGACTGAAAGTGAGATTTCTCTTTATTGCCTTTTTAAAAGCCCTATGGTTTTTCACTGACATTCATTTAACTCATTTTAAAACAAACTTATGCATGCAAGCCTAGTCAAAATGCCCAGGTAATTTTATAGATGAACCTTTCCAAGGTTAGCTTGTCTGTTGTGTTGCCAGCTAATAAGATGTCCATGAGTGCCGTTTGTAAGAACAGCTTTCACATAATCTGTTTGACTAATCAATTATGGTAAAATCTTTTAGGTTAGTTATGTGTCCAATCACATCCTAGAAATGGGAAGTTCTAGGGTAAAACCTTAATTGTGTATTGTAGCCATTCAACCTGTAGATTAGGACACCTACTTCTAATGATATTTTCATTGACAGAAAGTTCATGAGGCCTGAACAAATTAAGGTTATTTTTAAACTTTTTCATCCCCTGAAGGCTCTTAGTATTTGCAGTCAGTGTCACACCATATTTGTGACTCCATTTAATTGTGTGCAATTAACTGGGTTACAGCTCTGCATGTTAGAAATAATGTCCATAAAGAACATCTAGTTAAGATGTAAGGTGAGTTGCAGCATTTTTATTGTGTTTAATTTCTGTTTCTGGCAGAACTGGGAGTACTTACTAGTTAAGGGTTGATGGATTTTTCATTGATGTTCTGCTTCTTAATTTCAAAAGATGATGTACATTTATATCAACTTCAACTTGCCAAAGCAAACATACGCATGCTTTAATTGAAAATGAATGCCCTTTTGAAATAAAGCAATAATAACTTTATGTACTACTAAAAATATGCTCCCTCTTCCTCTGCTTCATTTATGGACAAAATGTCAGGCCAAAGAATGTTCTGGTTATGTGCATGGTGAAGGATGTATGAAAACAGCTCCCTGAAACATAACCAATCAAAAAACCAAAAAACCCTGTTCCAAAAAAAAAAAAAAAAGCTGTAACCACAGTGGTCTGGCTACTGTGGTTATGCAGTCAACAGTATTTTTCTATGAAGTTTCCAGATGTTCATGTTTTAGAATTTAAACTTGATAAATGTACATAAACTGTTTTTGAACTTATACATAAACAGCTAGTAAGTTAAATCAGTGTCCTTTCCAGATTCTACCATGCAGAAACAAGCAAGGAAAAAGCAAGATGCACCAGTTCATGTAAACATATTCTAAGCCTAATGTTGAGAAGTTATTCCAGTATGAGCCATTTTGGTAGAAGTTAGGAAGTCAAAAGTATCTTTGGATGAAAAAGACAAACACCGTGGCAAAGTGGAGTCCAGTCTACTTGCTCATGGGTGTTGGAACATTATGGTGAAGTACATTTTAAAAACTTCCTGTCGTAACATTTAATGTTATATGTTACCACTTGGTACTTTAATGTCATTCTTTTCCCTTTTATTAACAAGAACTGAGTCCATAGTTAAATGTTATACCAACACAGGAAAAAAACCAAACCCCAACTTTTTATTGTTATGTTAAAAGTTTTATTTGGAGGCTGTAGTAAACAAGGAGTTCAAGCTTGGCCTGAAAGCTCATGTGCTGCCCATCAAGGTTTATCAGCTTAATCTAACACCTGAACAGATCTAGGTAGCTGTTAGCTAAAACTGTTGTTAATCTTAGTCTATGCAAGAAAACATTGAACCTTCCCACAGAACTGGAATAAGTTGAAAAGGAGGACAGTTTCTCTATCCCTGTTATCAGTATTTCTGTGGTTTTACTTGAGTTATTAATGATTATGATCATGTTATGATCCAAGCTTAGCATCTTTTAAATGAGATTTTGAAATTTTCTATTTCTTGCTTTTTTCTTATTATAGAAACATAATTTCAAAAGTATGTAACAATGCTACAAATGTCAAAGGTGATTATGACTTCTGTGCAGTCAAAGAATATACAGTGTAGTATTGCTGTTAAAAATTCATTACCTTTAGCTATAAAAAGTTGAGAAATAAAATAATGAAACTTACCTACCAGTCTCCTTGAAACAGATTGTTAATAATTCTGCCATTGTTAGGGTAAGGCCAACAATCATCTTTTTATGAGTCAGAGTTTAATTTTTAAGGAGATGAGAAATTACAGTAGCCTGCTGAACTGCAGTGTAGCGTACTCTCAGTTTAGATGATAAATTGCTGCTGTGAACGAAATAAGTACCTACAGTTTCAAACTTTGAGTACTGCATGCTACTGGAATATAGTGGACCAGGTTAGAGTGGGTTAAGCGGTGCTCTCAAGAGCACTCTCATTCCCTAAGAGGAGGAAAAGAAACTTGAAAGGGTTTCTGGAAGAGGTTGCTAAGACTAGTGCCTAGGAATGGTGCAGGGACCCAGCTATGTTAAATGCTGACTATAAAGCTTGAATGTCTATTTAGCTACAGCTTACAGTCTAAAGTGAATAACTATGTTTGATTGCAGTTTTAGCTGGAGTATTCAGGGCAGTGTCCTGGGATGCCAGTTGTTACTTAGTGATTTTTGTGTATACATCACTACTTATTTTTTCCAATTGAGCATTTAAACAAGAAAGTGACAGGTTTAGAAACTTGTTCTTTTTACAGGTTGTTGTTATAAAAACTGGCATAAACCTCTGACAGCTCTTCTCAAGTGTATGTTGCGGGGGGGGCGGGAGGGGCGCGGCGGCAGACCTTGCTATCTTATTTTTGCTGCAAGAACCACCAAGATATTCAGACTCTGGGATGGGCTGTTTGGACAGCTGGTCCCTCTGTTTCATAACTGTCTTAAAAGAGTGAACCAGATGGATTAAGTATCTGTAAGAGACACCTTTGGGAGTCTGTGACAATGAAAGTTTGTAGTGACACAGGCAAAGCCTTATGAGGACAAACATTCATCACTTACTAAAAGGATCTGATGTGTAGCAGGGATCTTTTTTTGGTATGTACTTAATTAGTATCTTGCAGAGTTTGATGACTGGGAGTTGTAGCCATAGCCTTAAGCCAAATAATAAAAATAAGGGTTGTTATGCTATGAAATAAGGGTTCTTTTGGGGGGTGATTTTGGATATATGTCCACATATGCAGCCTTTCAAATGCATTTAGTCTTGAAATTAATTTTGTTTGTATTTCTTCGTTAAGACTGCTGTTTTCTCTATGTAAGCTTGGAATCTTTGTGTATGCATGATATCTAGTTATTACATACAATGTACTGTAAAACTAGCATGTATGAGTATATTTGTATATATTTACACATTTTCTGTTTACTTCACATATGCTGTGTAACAGTGCAATTAAACTTTATCTGTTTAAATGCCAAAAAGGGGCTTACTGAGAGCTCTGAGTTGTTATACCATAATAAATGCATCACAGAAAACATTATTTTATTGCATGTGCACGTAGGAGCTGTGTTAAAGGTGGTCTGAGAATCTGCACCATTTTTTGATATCTTAAAATCTCATGCTTAATATACACTGAACAAGACAAAGGGTCACTAAGAATAAAAATACATAAAGTATAGCTGTTTAAGAAACTGAACAGAACTTTAGAACAGTGAGACAGAAAGTGTAGCAGTACCTCTGCCTAGTACTTCCTTAAAGAAAGTGATAGCTGTCTTATCTTTACAGCACTCTACTAAACCTGTGCTTAAACCAAGTACCTTTTGGATTGTGTGCTCGTGCAGCTTTCCAGCAGCTTCTTTGAATGAAACTCCTATAGTAATTTAAAAGATTACTTTTCTCTGTAAAGGAAAAAATCAACATTAAAAAAAAAAAAATCCTTGCATCAATCTGTGCATTTCTGTTATCTTTCTTTTTCCTATAATAATGTTCTCCTAAAGTTAAAAAATTAACACTTTAATGCAACTATTTGGTTTACACTGTACTGTTCCAAATATTTTGCAACAGTGGGCTGGTGATTTTTTTGCTGTTATTTTTTTTAAAACAGTTGGATAACAAATGAATGGAACACAGAAGAGGTCCATAGAAGCTGGTTTGGGGAAGAGAAGCAGCATAGCTGTATTAATAAGATTATGACCCAGGCTAATTAGTCCTTTCTGAGGGCCATTCTGGCTTTCTCAGGTAGTGCTATATGTTGATGTGTACATGGCTGTATGTTGATAATATCTGTTTAGTGCTCAGTAGAGTCTTGTTTTGGTGCATCTGGTACACTACAATTATTATTGAGTAGTTCTTGCCTGTCTTCGGGTTTTTTGGATCATCTGTTGTAGGATTACTACTACTGAGTAGAAGCCCTGAGTTCAGAGTCTGTTCTTGTGAGCAAATGAAACTTAGCATGAATGATGACTTTGAATCAGGACCAATAATAAGAGATGCTTCTAAGTGGGAGAAGTAAAACAGAGTAATTTAAACCTATGTAATTAAACCATGATTATTTTTACTCTAATAGCTCTGTGACATCTCCTGTAGAACGTACAGATGGGGGAGGTTTGGGGCAAGATTGTACATTAAATTCACATTAGTACTTAGAGGAGTTATGGATGTTTGTACTGTTATTATTGCTCTTCCAAGAAAATGGACTTCGTTAGTGATGTCTTATCAGTGGAAAACAACCTCTCAACGTGTTGAGGTGATAGGTCATGACTGTAGTTGTGTGTTCCAGAATATTGTTGAAGTCAAGCAGCAGCTGAAGTAAAAAGTATCAGCATTTTCAAGAGAAAAATCAATTATTGGCCAAGAGCAAAGCAGAGAGGAAAAATAGTGAACTGTAGACTTCCTGTCAAGAATATAGAAAATGTGAATCAGAGAGGGTACTCAAATTGAAATTAGGTAGGTACTGTAAACATGTGCATGCTCACATGTATAGCCAAAACATTTGAGAGTAAAGATTTTAAACTTTATTCCTGATTTGGTTGTTGAAATGCTAAGTGCTCACTAAAGCCCTTGGAAGTGAGAATTGAAAGTCTTGCCTGTTGCTGGAAGCAGGAGTCTTGTTTATATGCTGGTTAAAATATGTAGGAAGATTACTGTCAGGAATGTAACCTTGCCTTTTTCACCCATTTGCTTCTAGACCATTGTTGTGTCTCGGTGACTGGGAGCAACTTGTTGCTAAATAATCTCTCTCTATGTGTTAGCTTGCTCTAATTTTGAATCTTGAAAAAGTTCAAATTCATAAGTAGTTTTGCCTTAGGCTACAGTGCTTGAGAGGGTTTGGATTGACTTGGTGGCCTAGGTTACGCTGCTATCTTGCTGATTCGTAGATTTTAGAAAGATAATTGCAGGTGTGAAAACAGTTGTCATTGAAGTGGGGCTAAAAGTGTAGTTCTGTCTTGTAGTGATAGGACAGGTTTGTAATGATTTCTTAGTGCTTAGTTTCTTCTTCAAATTATCAAGCAAATTAAAGCCATGGTGAACCCAGATCTAGTCTGTTATGGAGCTATAAATATAGACAAATATTGCTGAAATGAATGGTTTAGCTTCAGATTTACACTGGTGTGAAAGCTGAATGCAATGCAAGTTGAACTTCATGTTAAATATTTTTATAACCAATATGACAGCATATATATACATTACTTAACTAGTGTAACCACTGCTGTGGTAATTTGAAGGGATGCTCTAGTTCTTTATCGCTTCAAGTAAGAATAATAGAAGTAGGGCTCAAATTTATATGTATTAAAAGATTCATAGGTTATTACAGTAAATTATCTGCCTATGACATCCAATGATAAACATCCTTTGAGTGTGGATTTCAGTAATTTGAAAACAGTTCTTGCCATTCTATTGTGGTTTGGTTTTTGTTTGGTTTTAGTTTAGGGTTTTTGGTTGTTGGTTTTTTTTTTTTTTTCTTCTCCTTAGAAGTCCCCCTTGGCTGAAAGTCCTTGTATGTTGTATTTTTTTCAGCTAGGAAAGGAAATTCTGTATGATGAGAGAAATCTCCCAGGAGGCCGATAATTAGATGGTAGGATTTTGTGAAGAATGAGCTTGTGAGATGATAATTCGTCCTGCACTAAACAGACCTGCCACTATCTGTCAATCATAAACCTATACGTTACTGTAAGTGTGGAGGATGCAGGTTGCTTGAATTGTCCCCCGTTGCCAGTCTGGGCGATGCTGGTCTGCTGATCTGGAAATTGGAGGCTTAGAGGAATTTTATTACTGATCTAGACAACTGAGAAATTTTATTACTGGGGGAAATAGAGTATACATTTCATGGCTCGGTGCTTGTAATGGTTGGAGATTTCAATCCCTCCTTGGGATAGAGGAAATAGAATTAAAGTATGAGATCTGAACTGATTTGAGTCAGTAACTCCATTAAAGTTATATTTATTATGCACCTACTGACAGTGACCAAGGTGTCATTTAATAAATATAGCACTGGTGCTACAGTGAAATCCATGTCCACATAGAGCTACTGAACAATTAATTTTTCATTCTTTACAAACATCTTTACTTTTTTTTTTTTTTTTTACAAATAATACTTGTGGTAGATGGAGCTTAAAAGTAATAGTATTTATGTTAGCACTTAAGTGATTACTGAGATACTGACCTGTAGCTTGCAGAAAAATATAATCAAATAATAGAGTATAGACAGACAAAAGGTGCTTTGCTAGTGTGCGCTGTGTAAAATCTTAACTATCTTAAACTTCGAAACAAAACTGCAACTGTCCCAAAAGGTAGCATTTTCAGGTTTTGGTATTGTATTCTGAGCACTCTGGATACTTCTGTATAATCATAAAAGAGTGTCCTGGTTTTGGCTGGGATAGAGTTAATTTTCTTCAGAGTAGCTAGTATGGGGCTATGTTTTGGATTTGTACTGGAAACAGTGTTGATAACACAGGGATGTTTCAGTTATTGCTGAGCAGTGCTTACACAGAGTCAAGGCCTTTTCTGCTCCTCACACCACCCCACCAGCGAGCAGGCTGGGGGTGCACAAAAAGTTGTGAGGGGACACAGGTGGGACAGCTGACCCCAACTGACCAAAGGGATATTCCACACCATATGATGTCATGCTCAACATATACAGCTGGGGGAAGAAGGAAAGGGGGGGACGTTCGGAGTGATGGCATTTGTCTTTCCAAGTAACATTATGTGTGATGGAGCCCCACTTTCCTGGAGATGGCTGAACACCTGCCTGCTGATGGGAAGTAGCGAATGAATTCCTTGTTTTGCTTTGCTTGCATGCATGGCTTTCGCTTTACCTGTTAAACTGTCTTTATCTCAAGCCACAAGTTTTCTCACTTTTACCCTTCCAATTCTCTCCCCATCCCACCAGCGGGGGGAGTGAGTGAGCAGCTGTGTGGTGCTTAGTTGCCGCCTGGGGTTAAACATCATTAAAGATGACAGAAATTAATACCCTCCCACAGACATCACAACAAAAAAAAGATCACATTTGTTTACTGAGTCTGTGAAATATTAGATGTTCATTAGAAAGCCATTGGGCAGCATAATTGTGTGGAAAACAGACTGCTTGTATTTCAGAAGTGAAATGTTTCACACAGATCTGAGTTGGATCCTTTGTAACATTAATGGCACGGGCACATTTTTAAGGAGATGCAGCTCGTTTATTCTTTGTGCATAATAGCAACCCCCTCAAAACCTCTACACCCTCTGTTTGCTGAAATTCTGAGTTTTAGAAACAATTGGTGTATTTGAAAGTGTTTGACACATTGAAATAATTTTTTAATAGCAGGAGGAGACTGAAACATTTTAATAAGAATGAGCCTTGACATTTCCAGTATAGGAAATTCATTATTTTTCTATTTCAGGGAAACATTCTTATACATACTGTATTTTTCCTTTTTCTCCCAAACAGGGTCTCATTAAATCCATCCTTTCCTCCACTGTTTCGAACAGTATATCAAATCTGATCCTTGTCCTAGTGATGTAACTTAGAATTTTGCTATTATCTTTAACAGGAACAGACCTTTTAGAAAAGGCATTAGATGAACTGAACTGTAGAAACAATAATGACAAAGTTAGAAATGACATTTTTAGGTAGTTATGAAAAATTTGCTCCATTCAGCAAACATAAGTTGAAAAAGAAATCAATTGTAAACACACATGGCAAGATCTTGTAAGTTTTTAAGAAATCTGAATTGATCTTGTGGACAAATTCCACAGAGCTAGAGAATTTACATGGAAAAGACTTCAGCTATGTTCCTCACGTCAACAATGTAATGTTCTGATGGAGAAACTGGGTTTTTTACAGGTTTTACTAAACAAGTAGATTTTATTGAAGACAATGTATTGTCTGTAGAAGGAATTGTGATGTTCTGCTTAGCATATAGGAATGCTGCAGTATCATTTGACAAAATGGGACTTAAGATGGATATAAAGCACTTGACTGGGACTACGTGAGTTCAGATGAGACTTTGAAAATAAGATTTGTGTCTCAAACTTGTTGACTTTCAACAAGAAGGTGGCCACCTTTTAATTTCTCATTGGTGTGTCATTGTAGGATTTCTCTTCTGTTTAAAACCTGTGCTCCAGAAACTCAGCAAACCCAGCCTGCAACCTTTTATATCTAATCCTCTTAAAATATGAATACGTTAGTAACAGTATTGAGTGGATATATGCAGTGGC
Organism: Fregata magnificens; assembly: GCA_013389945.1. Taxonomy (NCBI): domain Eukaryota; kingdom Metazoa; phylum Chordata; class Aves; order Suliformes; family Fregatidae; genus Fregata; species Fregata magnificens. The sequence goes on along the minus strand of WAAD01013243.1, from coordinate 16,487 downwards.
TTAATTTTTGCAGGATAGTGTAGAAGATGGGACTGTTAAATGTTTTTGCCATAAGCTCAGATTTAATAAGAAAAAACTATGAAATAAAAAATGAATCAAGTCTTGTGGCATTAGTGGCAGAAATAAGGGTAACCACAATATGGACAGGAACAATGGAAAAAGGAATACAGGAAGCCTCAATTACAGACCTTCATCCAAGTGGTGAACCATGTTTGTCACTGAGAAGCACACTTAAACTTGTTCATTTATTCAGATAGAAGTAGGAGGCTGAACAATATTCATAATTAGCAGGCTTGCACTCTGTGGTGCAAGTATTGATACATAAACATAGAAATTCAAACATGACACAGGTGGAATGAAACATCAATTTTGTTCCAGCAATATTGTAAAATGTAAAGGAAATAAGAATCAATTTGACTAGCTAAATGAAAGGGGAACTTTGGTTGGAAGAATGTAATTACCTGTGTTGCATTTGACCACATCCTTGTGCACTGAGACCAAAACTTCTCTTAAAGGCACTATGAGATTAGAGTACAAATGGTCAGGAACTCATCTTTATGTTCTTCATTTCAGAAGAGTGATTACTACTATTTACGTCAATATATCTGAGTCCGTCATCCCCATGGGAACCTTTCAATAAGATAATATTAAATACTACAGTATCTGAAAAGCTGGTCTCCTTTCAATAAGAATGCTTATTCTGAATGGTAACACAGTGGAGACGATCTGATTAGAAAATGGATTTGTTTTGTGGCACAAGAGTTTGTATTAATAACATATAATAAACAGCTGGGTTCTTTTGATGTTGCTTATAGGTAGTGTAATGGTGGATCTTTAATCAGAAGAAAAGGCTGTATGTATATTGAAAATCATAGGGCATGATAATTAGAAAGCTTTATTATAGTATTAAGTGCAACAGCATCTTAAATATGAGAATCAATGGCTAATCAGATTATAAAGGGTATAATACTCCTGTGTTGGTGAAGAGCTTTTATCTAAATAAGATTCTATTTGCAAGACACGCTAGTATCACAGATTCATTGTGTTTAATTGCAGGAAGATGAATCTCAAAAATGGTTCAAAATTTGGTTCAAGACTGGTGTTTCAGTACCCCATTCACAGCAGAGAAGTGAAAACAGGAAGGCTTTCTGTCCCTTTTCATCTTTATTGGACTCAAACAACAGTGTTAAAGCCAACATGAGGAAAGATATGTTAAGGCAATCTCATTCTGTTTTAAGGGAAGCATCATTAGTCTTCAGGAAGAGCTGGAAAAAAATTGGTTGATATTACTATTAAGAGTTAATGCAACAGATTGTAATCTTCCTTTAAACAGTTGACAGGCAATTTTCTTCGTTATATAGGAGGTGGGTTTGAGGGAGAATGGCTTGAATTTATCATATACAAAAAGGTCCAATATTAAACTGGGTTACACTGAGCTTGTGTGTTTGCCAATTCACAGATAATGAGGATACTGTACCTCAGGGTGGTGGTATGTTTTTGGGTTTTTGGGGGGTTTTTGTTTAGTTTGGTTTTTTTTTTAATTTTCTTTGTAGAAAGAAAACAAAACCTTGTCAGAGATTTAACTTTGCATTTCCAGTGGGAATTCCTGCCATAAATGTTGAATGTGATTATCCAACCTGAAATTTATGGTAAACAAAAGCTAAATCAATAAACATGAAAAAAGATACAATGTACATTGTTTTGTCAGGCAACATTCAAAACTAGTTGACGAGAGCACTTAAAATCCAAAGCACTTTGAAGCCCAAGCTTGCTGAAATGAAATTGAAAACTCTTGTTGCATTTCATAGGCTTTGTATTAAGATCCAGTTCATCAGAACACTTGAAGCATGGGCTTAATTTTAAGCATATTGACGATTTCATTAATTTAATGGAATTGTTCATGATGTCGAGTGCTTTCAGGGCTCTGTGAGCAGATGTGAAGTCATTGCGTGGGTAGATTTCTGTTGCGATGTAGAGTTCCAGGTGACCAAGAACTGGGGCAAAACAGAAACAGCAAGTAGAAAATCTGTTCCCAAAACTGTTAGGCATCCTGTTTCTCACAGAGCTTGTCTACTGTTGTTTCTCTTTTTCTGTAATGAAAGAAGTGACTTCCGGTGGTATAATTAGCTAAGTGAGGCTGCCTCCAAAATAAGATCCTATGCATTCATTTGTTATGTAGAGCAGATGTATATTCTCTGTGTATAGCCTTGTTGTATTTTTATCTGTATTAGTTATAGTTGTTCCGCATGGTTGCATGTTTTAAATTTGGAATAAGGTGATAGTCTAGTCATATGGGACAGGAATTCATGGCTGTTGCCTAGGCATAGTATATGCCCCAGATGTTATAGGACAGCCCCTAACTGTATTATCAAGGGTTTCTTTTTCCCAAGCTTGATATCTTTTATTGAGGTTATTGTTTTTCAGGACTAAATAGAAGATAACTGTGTCTTTTGCATTATTTCTGTGATTTCTTGTCATGATGTGCTTCTGTAATCTTTCCTCTGCTATTAGCAATGACAAAAGGAGAAAGGTGTACAGATATGGTAACTGGATATTTTAGATATTTCTAAGGTCCTTTTCCATATTATAATATGAAAAAACAAGACTTTACTCTGAAAACAAACTTGGGCAGGGAAATGTTATTCTGATCAGATTGTCTTTAGAAAATCCAGAGTAGTCAGATTTTTCTAGTCTAAATGTTGAGAAATTTCTGATTACCTTTCACAGAGATTCATACGTCAAGTGTCCTTTGGGTTTTTTAATGATACTTCATTGACAGTTTGACTGTGAACAGTTACTGTCGCTGTTATTTTCATGGGTGTGTGAGCATGTCTTTTCAATCTAATTCAAGTAGGACTTATTTCGCTATAATCTTATATAGGATGGCTAATGATAAATAAGCTGGCAAAGTTGAAGAATAAATCTGTCCCATAAAGTTATACTTTAAAAAGAATTTTCCAGAAAAAAAATATATACATAAAACCAAAGACTTAAATCAGTTGGTACAAGATAGGACAGTGTAAAATCTCCTGCAATTTTGCAAGTGCACTGAGAACTTGTTGTTTTTCCCTCCAACAGTATATGAAATTAAGTTGCTATTGACTTTCACCTACAGCTCTGAATGCAAAGTCCAAACCAGTAATCAGTTAGAAAAGCAGTTTGTTTGTATTCATTTAGTATGTACATGAGCAAAAAGCATATACAGCAAAGCAAGTGACACTCTTTCCTCTAAGCCTTTGACCTAGCCATAACAGAAGATGTTATTAGGGAGGGCAACTTGAATAAATTTTCAGAGAAGCGGCTAATTTCTATAGATGTTACTGGTTCCTAAAAAGAGTTCTATTTCTTTTCTATATATTGCGTTTGTGTTCTTTGAGCTATTTGACTATACTGTCAGCTACTTTGCACTTGAGACAATGTTTACTTATCTTATGGAGTGAAATGTAGTACTTGTCCATTTTCTATTTTAAGAAAAAAAAGACATTCTGTGTGACTTCAGACTGTTTTGAACTTGTATCGAACAGTATTTAGTGTTACTTCTCTTTGGGAATAAGGGCTATAGAACTAGGCTGTATTATTTATATCTCAGGTTTTGCTCTGCTTATTTCTGTAAAATCTTTTTTTAAATAAAAGGAGAGGACTAAAGGTTATGGTCAAAAAAGCAATACCCACATCATGGAAAAAATGTTCTAGTAGAAAATTGGGCTGCTTGTCCTTAATATTGGATGCTGTGCTGCCTGTAACTTTTTGAATGTTATGTAATAGTTTGTAAGATTATTTGACCAGAATCTTCAGATGTGTGAAAGATGTGTTTCTTCAAACTTGAGAGAGAAAAAAACCAAAGATACCTACATACAAAATTGCTGGGTATTTAGGATAAATATGTTGATCTAAAATTGAGAGGTCTGTCTTCCTGAATGAGGGATTTCAACATAAATGCCTGATTTATTTGTTGTTTGGTTAAAATAAAACGAACAGCTGATGCTATCTGGCAAACACCATCTAACATATTGATGATGCTTGATGAGAGATTTTAATGAAGTTTCTATCTAGCTATTCCAGTTACATTTTTTCGAAGTACCCCACTGCCATCTACTATGGAGACAGAGGAACAACTTTTATTACAGAAAACAAGCTTGATTTAATAATATTTAGGGAGCAATTGAAGCCTGACAGTGTTGTTCAAAAAAACCCAACCAAACAAAAAAACGACAAAAAAAAACCCCAAACACACACACCAACAAGCAAAACCAAAAGCAGACTTTATGTGAAGATGAAGAGCAATGTCTTTTCATCAAATAAAAGACATTTACAACAAAGATGAAAAGCAGTGGTGGGCGTCTGACAACAGTTAGGTGGCTTCGGTCCTCATCAGAGCCCATGAGGGTGCTGGAAAAGTTAGTTTTAAGTTTCTTGGTCCTCTGATGGATCTTTCTGATAAATTTTCAAAGTACATGGACAAAATAGGATTAGACTGTTTATATCCTTGATCCTCTTTTTCTGCATTTTCAGTGAAGGCTGAACTTATCTCCCAAGGTTAATACCTACTGTTTAAAGAATTTGGCAAAACATTCATAACTGAAAATAAAGACATGGAAGTTGCTGAAAATAGTAATGGTGAGTATTGGTGGAAATTACGCGTCTCAAATGGGAATTTGAGCTGATAAAAAACCCCATTATGTTGTTTGAAACTGTCAGTATCTGCTCTGTTGTGTCTCTCTTCTAATGACCATTTTCATGCTTTCTCCTCCTAATTTAATCCTGACTTGAGGTTTTCTAAGTAATATGTTTATTAGACAGCAAATAACTCAGGAATGATGGCAGAAACATTTTGGTGTTGGTGAGCTGAATTCAAACTAAGGTTTAAGAATAAAAGCACTCCAAGAATAAACCAGATTTTTTTTCTTAGAGGCTAGTACCAGTGCATTTAGCATAGCAGCACAGCCCTGCTTTGACTGTGGAGGGTGGGGCTGGGGTGGGGACAGGAGGCATCTTTGCAGTGCTGCAGTATTTTTCAAATGCGTATACAACTTTGGTGTTCAAAACAGACTTAACAGCATAGGTATTAATACAGAAGGCTTAGAAATTAAGCCCTTAGTTTAAATGAAGACACTAAAATTCTAGAATTGAATGTGAAACAGAAGGGCTCCTTTTGGCAGACTAACAAAAAAAAATGTTTTCCTGTTTAGAAAGACCAACTCATACAGTCTAAATAGAAAAGGTCTGCAGTGTGATTAAAGTTTAGGAATGAAAATATTCTTATAGAAACATAGGCATATTTTTGAAATTCAGCTGCCTAAGAAATGTCTTAGTCTCAGAGTAAGAGTAATTTGTATTACTAAGAGGGTCTGTTCCTGCTGGTGGTAGCTTCTAGCTTAGGAAAAAATTTATACAATTTCCTTGCTGCTCTTGAGTTAGTTGGAGTAGAAACCAAGCAGGTTATGATCACTTGGGAAAAGAGCAACTGTTATGGCTGTGGTCAATAACCTCAATATTTTCCAGGCTTCTGGAACTACCCATCTCTAACAAACTAAGCAACCCTCTTGTCAAACTCCCATATAACAAATTTTATAAGGAAGTGTACAAAGAAATTTATCTTAATTTTTCTGTGATGTAGGCTTCTGTCAACTAAATCTTACAGAAACTTACATGCGCCAAAACATATTATCTGCATATACTCATCTGTATAAGTTTGTAATTGTGCTTTATGCTATGCGAACCCAAGAATTATTTAAATGTAGATTCTTGAGAACCTGTGTTTTGCTCTTGTTAGTTCCCTGCCGACACCGTCCAAGGGTATAAAGCTCCTCTTTGTCGTTAATTTGGTCTTTCCGTTCAGCAGACTAATTTTTTTCATAAGTAACTGGAATGCAGATACCTCTGCTGCCAGGCTGACTGGTATTATTTCATTGCTTTCTGTCTCTGCCAGTGTCTGCCTGATGTCTCACATGGTGCACCTTGTCTGCGCAAACACACATGCTCTCCCACTCTCCCTCTCTCCCCCTTCAGCAGTTGTCGTGCATTAATCCGAGCTGGCAACTAAGCACCACACAGCCACTCACTCATTCCCACCTGCTGGTGGGATGGGGAGAGAATCAGAAGGGTAAAAGTGAGAAAACTCGTGGCTTGAGATAAAGACAGTTTAACAGGTAAAGCGAAAGCCATGCATGCAAGCAAAGCAAAACAAGGAATTCATTCGCTACTTCCCATCAGCAGGCAGGTGTTCAGCCATCTCCAGGAAAGTGGGGCTCCATCACACATAATGGTTACTTGGAAAGACAAATGCCATCACTCCGAACGTCCCCCCCTTTCCTTCTTCCCCCAGCTGTATATGCTGAGCATGATATCATATGGTGTGGAATATCCCTTTGGTCAGCTGGGGTCAGCTGTCCCACCTGTGTCCCCTCACAACTTCTTGTGCACCCCCAGCCTGCTCGCTGGTGGGGTGGTGTGAGGAGCAGAAAAGGCCTTGACTCTGTGTAAGCACTGCTCAGCAATAACTGAAACATCCCTGTGTTATCAACACTGTTTCCAGTACAAATCCAAAACATAGCCCCATACTAGCTACTCTGAAGAAAATTAACTGTATCCCAGCTGAAACCAGGACAGCAATGCAAGATTAGTTTTAATTTTTAGTAATATGTTGAAACAAATATTCTTTCATTCATGAACACCCAATTCTGCAGCATCAGTGATGAGAACATTTGTTGAACCCATTACTTGACTACACAGGTTTTTTGCTGTTTATTGTATTTAGTGTGAAACTGAAGGGATACATAGTGCTTAGAAAACAAAAAGGAATAAATATATGTGGTGCTATAGTTAATAATGGTTAATGATCTACATACTCATGTACGAGATTGGTGCTGCCAAGGTAAATGGGAGTATCACACCCTAAATTTAATTAACCAAGGGTGATTGAGGAGGCATATTCCACAATAAGTGGAGTTCTCCTATGTATAGATTTAGTAGAATCTAAAGGTATTTAATCAATGTCATTGCCGGTGTGCTAAGTGGTGCTTTGTTTTTTTGTAAATGCGTGTGAATACATGCACAGAGAACTTAATTTTTAAATCTAATATAAATTGTAGTAAATAGGGGAGCATGTGAGTAGAACTATGTAAATTCATACTAGTTGAGTTCTAAGTAACAGAGAAATATCTTCATGGAAATGCTAGCCTTTGTAGATGTTGAAGGAAAAACTTAAAAGCCATTTTGAGGAAGGAATTTGTCTAGCTAGTGTTCACAGGAAAAAAAAAAACCAACCCACAACTTCTATATGACCTTTAGATAAAATCTATGAAGTGTTGACCTTTAATTGCTAAATGCTTGTTAAATTGAAATTTGGAGGAGGGGAACAGCACAAAAATTCAGCAAAAAGTGGTATGTCTTAAGCTTAGTGCTCTTTGCATTATGTAATAACAATAGACATACTGTTCTGACAATTAAAACCAAAATCTGTTTTCTCAACAGTCAATAGGCCCTAACATAAGTAATAAAATAAACTTTGTGAATATTTGCGGATATATTCTGGCTGTTTAATTTAAATTAAAATACTCTCTTTATCACATCCTTCAGGAATTATTTGGGAAATTGTAGCTAGGTATTTGACTGCTAGTAGTTTTAGTCTGTCCTCTATACTCCTGCATTTGTACCTTTTTGTGTCTTTAATTATGAAAGAAAAATACTTTCATTTATCCATGATATTACTTGAACAAAACTACATTTCCATAAATTATTTGGCTGCTTTTGTCTTCTCTTACTAAAAGCTCCCCTTTTAATATTCTGCCTGTGCATAAATTCAGGGACTCTGAAAAAGGAAGGTAATCCTTTCTTGTGTAGTCTTGCAACTGGAAAATTAATATTCAAGTTAAAATATCCTGTTTCAACATTCAACCAAAATATTATTACTAAAAATTGTCAGATCTTTTTCATGGACTTCCTTTTATGTTTAAGGCCAGATGTTATCATTAGACCGTCTAGTTTGAGTAATATGTAGCAAGTAAATGATTACTTGTCAAACAAATTGGCTCTGGGCTATGGCCAAGAGCAAGAAATATTAAGAGTCAGGCAAACATAACTTGAGATTATTTAAAAAAATGTTGATATTAGAAGCTGATTCTCCAGATGCTGGCAGATGGAATCTCCTTTCCTTCCCTGTAGTCTCCCAGTTTACGTAGTATAAAGGACTGTTCCCGTAAGAGGATACTGTTCATGTCTGGTGACTTAAACATACTGATACCTATTTCTGTCTTTAAGGAAGGCAGGAGGAAAAATACTTAAGTAAATTGCAGAGCAGTCCTGGGGTCTGTAATCTTTCACCTCCTTGTTTCACAGTTGAATGTACACTTGCAATTAACAGAGGAAAATGCAGATGGTTTGAAATCTGAGATTTTTAGAAAGTTTCACAGCTCATTTCCTAGATGATTTGCGAGCTGCTCTAGCTGTATTTGTAGTATGTATAACAATGTTATCCAGCAAAAAGTCTAGAAAAATAGAGGCATAAATTAGGAATTACTGATGACACTTAAATAATGTTGTAGTTTGTTTTTTAGTGTAAGTAATGCACTTATGTCAACTTAAATTTTCTTTGTCCTGCTAAATTCTTTTAGATTCCAGAGAAAGTTAAGGTGTATTTTAATTAAAGATTTTGGTTTTTGAAAGACAGGAGATCTGTCTTTAAATGTCTTTTTATAGCCATGAGGTTCAGTATTGTCTTACAGGAGGCCTACAAACTCTGGGAGCTGCTAACTGTAAACTACAGAATCAGAACATGCATTCACAAACCCTTTTTCCAATGCAGAGAGAGCTGATTTCAAAATCTGTCAAGAAAACTGAGCCTTCTGAAAGGTTGTTATTCACTGTCTGTAGAGCCATGATAGGGATGGGGATTCTCTTTTATGTCAGATTTTTGTCTCTGTATATATGAATGCTATAATCAATGCGTGAGGGAGCAGCACTCATTTTCTCCTACTAGCTGAGCTGTGTACCATTGCTTCTAGTCAGACGTGTGCAGTTGCATTGCAAGAAATGCTCTGTGCAACCATTAGTATGATTTTTTTTTTCCCTAGTAGCAGCTTGTGTTTGCTTGAGGGCTCTATCATCAGTCTACTTCTGTGAATTTCCCTCCATCTCTATTCATTCTACCAGTACTGGATACAATTTCTGTGTCATGAAATAGCTGCTGTGGACTGCTATCAAGAGGATATGTGAAGAGCTATGAAAAAATACAGTACGAAAACATGAAGTTGTGTTTAACTTGGTTTGCAGCTTATTATCACTCAGAAGAAGAGAGAAAACTCACTGAATTTTGCAAGTCTGGGAGCCAAGGTGAGATGTGAGAGATGTTGGACCCCTTTCCATGTAATACCTTTTCGGACAGCTCTTTGCTAATCCCTTAGTCTTCCCCATTCCATCCCTGATCTCCAAATCTGTTTTTGGAGGTAGCTGAACATCTATTTCTCTTCATCTTGGATGCTTCTGGGGAGATGAGCACACCCCTCCCCCGTTTCCCCCTACTGACATGAGCATTTCAGTGAGAAAATAAGGTAAATCGTCTTGTCTTCTCTCTGTTTGTACTATGTTCTGTGATTTGACGTACCACTTTTTCTCCACTGGCGTTGAACCAGTCATCTTCCTACTAAGCCCAAGTAACCTTCTTTGACTTTCTTCCTCAGGCTGCTCAGCAACTCCCTACTGCTGCTCACTTCTTTTATCTGCCTTCATGCTTTTCAGAACAGATGGTGGCTATTACAAATTTTCTTGTTGTGTACAACCAAAATTCAGCCTAGCATAGCACTCATTTGCTTTGGACTAAAATATCCCTTCACAGACCACAGTTTATGCAATTCAGTTGCCATCAACCTTGCATCTATTAAGTCACAGATAGCCTTAGGAACTCATTAAGAGGCACTAGACTTTCTCAGAGTGATTCAATACCATAGATTCATTACACGATGCTCAACTCTCTCCATTTGTAAAAATGAAAAATTCTGCTTTTGAATAATAACATACTCTAGCTGATATTGCTTTTATGCTCTATCAAGAATATGTTTTGATGTGGGGGAAAAAAATCAGCAGAAAATTCTGTTTAAAATTTTCTTGACTGTACCAGCATGCCATTGTTTCTTTCTGCAGACTATCTTGCCTTACTGCTACTGTGAAATAAACAATTGTCTTTTGATCACATGGTGTAAAAAAAGTCTGATCACTGATGATGAGAGAGAACTACCAAGACACCAGGGAAAGATCTGGACACAATATTTTGCTATAACAAATTATTGTTTCTTTCCCGCAGGTGATATAAAATGCTTCATTCTGTATCTGGCTGCTTAGCAGCTTGAAATTAGCAGCTGAATGTCCTTTGTTCATTCTTTCGTTGATCGTGCCTTGTATTGTGCTTGCCACTTCTAGTCCTGGATCAACCCAAAACCTTTGCTGTGGTACAGTAATTGCTGTCTGGCTGTGCTAAAAGTCTGTCCCTGTTTAGGAAGTAAAGTTTACAGTTGTCTTTTGGGCAAGGAAACTGTTCTGTGACAACTGATTGTGTAAGTATAAAATTTTAGAGATTAATATTAATCCTTGTAAGGATCAGCTGTTAACAGTAACTCTTTGCAGACTTGTAAAGCCTCCAAACGCTGATCATTTGTTTCCCTTCATTCTATTCTAATTTAAGAAGAAGAATTTAGCATTAAACCTTTTCATTCCTTCTTGAACAGTTCATCGCTAGACAGTTAGCCCTGGCAAGGGAAGCTAAGACTGAAAGGGTGCTGTTTAGTCACGTAGCAGTTCTGGCTTACAGAGTTCTCGTTCTTGCCTGTTTGTTCCTGCCTCTGTTGTACAGTGCACTGTTTTACAGGTATACTAAAACAAATGTTTTGTGCAGATCTGGCAGGGACTGAATCAGGGCACATATGTGGGTAAAGAATAGTCTCTTTCCTGTTTATTTTACCCAGACCTCTGATTTGATTCTCAATTCAGCCTTACAAATGGTTTTATTGGCACAAGATGAGGAGGCACAGCGCTGCAGAATCTGTAACTGCAGACAAGAAAAGATGATTTCTTATACTGGCAAAGCTGCCAAAACCCTTGTTTTGTGAAACTTCTCCCCCTAGTTATCTTTTCATCAGGTAACTGATGGAATTGGCTTGTAGGCCTTAAAGACAAACAAACAAAAAAACCTCCACAACTTTGTGATGGTCTCATATGTAGTCTGATTAAGTCCAGAGCATCCCATTGGAAACAGTCAAACCGCTTTCAAAGTCAGCTTGCTTTGGCTGATAGGCTGCTAATTTTTGAAGTTCATAATCTCTAATGATAAAGTTAGTCTGATAGAGTTTGCATCCTGTCACAAACTGAAATAAAAACTATGAACTTCAGAGTTCAAATTTAGATTGATGCTAAGTGATTCTTAGGTAGTTGTCTTTCCTTGGAGGAACTTTAAAAAGATGTGTGTGTTTGTTTTTTAATATATCTGGAGAATGATGCGGAGATAAAAACTTTAGTCTAGGGCTAGAAAACCTGAGCAATTTCCAAACTTTATTCAGCACTTCTTATTCCTGAATTATAGAAACGAAATACCTAACCCTTCTGAGTTAATCACTACCGTTGATGCTGCTGCCAACCATTGACATTTGCTAGCTATATCACAACCATCTAGAGTACAACAGATTAGAACAGTGGTGAGGACTACTGTACAAATGCGTGCCATAGTTTTAAATGTTAATCACCCTACCTGTATATTGAAGTAGCTGCTCTTGAAAAATATACTCTCCAGCTGCAACTTTTAACCAGGGCATTCTCATTCTGGAATTACAATAGTTTGAATAAAATTGAATACTAATGGAAACCTTTTTTTTATATTTATGGTGGTTTCTTTTTTGAGGCGGTTTTTCCTTTTAACTTAATTCTTGGTGATAGCTGAAAAAGAATATAGTGATACTAGTGAGAATCTTATCTTGGTTTAAAAATTCTTGCATGGCATTGATGACTTTTTTTAGATTGAAGAAATTGAAAGATCACTTAAATCTCTATGCAATTCCTTTAGTTATATCTAGGATTTTAAATCCACTACATCTTTTTTCGACTAGAATTTTGAGCAAGATGCCCAATGACTACTTTGAAGGCATTCTAGTAATGTTATACTTGTCAGGACAGAATATATTTAATGTTTCTTCAATGCATGCAGGAAATATCCAACCAATAATCTTTTTTAAATGCATGAAGGAGAGAAGCTTTGTTTACTTCTGTGGCCTACTCCTCAGTCCAAGTGCTGGGAAGGAGCAGAAAAGTGAGGTTCTAGACACAGTTGCCCAGTCAGTATAGGCACCTGCCCTTGCACATAATTGTAAATTTCCTAAATTGCTGGTTTAGACATGCTGTGTTACCTTTAAACAGAAATTTAAAACAATCTTCCTCTAAAATTTGCTGCCCATAGTGCTGGAAGAGTGGTGGGCAGATGAAGCAAGAGGAAGTGCTAATATGAGTAATGACACAGAATATGTGGTATTACCATGTGCCAAAACTGATCAACTTCCCAGTATTTCTGCAGCATGTATACTGCTTACCATAACAAAAAAAGGAGGTTTGAATTTTCTGAATTTGAGAGCAGTAGCGTAAATTCACAGATCCATTCTAACTTCTTATTGTCATAAATAAATGTTTTTTAAATGTGATTATTGCAAGGTGGGTTTAATTACTAGTTATGTAATCATTGAACTTTTAAGGGATTTTGATTAACTCACAGGGGCTATTAGACAAATTGAATTGCTGTTGTAAAGCTAGTTACAGTGAAAAGTTGCAGTGACTCAGAGGAAGTTAAAATATATATATGTATGTATGTATGTGTGTTTATAAAGGGTACAAATTGCTGCTATTTTACTCTGCAGGTCCAAGTAGATACCCAAGAAAGCACCAGAGTTGGAGTATCAGAGGGAAAGATAATGATTTATGCTAATTAATACATCTTACTCATTACTAGGAATCAAACTTAAAGTTTTAATGTGAGGGCTAAAAATAAATTTTAGATAATCAGCGTTATTCTAAATTGAGTTGTTGAGATCTATTTGGCCGGAAACACATTTCTAATTGTGTGATTTACGTGCATTTTTATTTTATATAAATAATCATATGTAGTCCACAGTTCTTTCTAAATATTTGCTAAATAAAAAAGTCTTTTTTAATTAGATATTGATATGTTATGATTTGCAACCATTGGAAATAGGTGAAGAAAGGCTAAGGCCCTAAGATATTTCTTAGTTACTTTAGGTATTATTAATCAATGTTACAGTTTGTGGGTGACACCTTTCTTTGGGAACAAAATGTGAGTAAGGAACATTGTGGAAAAGTACAGAAGAATAAAGAGAGGAACTGCAGCACAATGCTTGCCGAATTTCCATAGACTTGCAGGTTTTAAGTGCGTGCTAATTAAGTGCTTTGGTGAATCAGAGCCTAAAGGTTATGTTCATTTGTTTTGGAAGAAATCAATAGAATTGGAAGGGTATAGATTCTTTTGTAACGTGGTGGTAGTTAACTTCAGGCATGGCAGTTAACAGATTAACTTTTTAGGTGAATTAGGACCTTAAGTCCTGTTCTCAAAAGCAATATAAGCAGCTCTGCCAAAAGTTGCTGCTTTTAAAGCATATTTAGTTTTGATATTAAATAAGAAAATCGAATACATCAGACTTATTTACCTTTGAAAACGTTGACTTTTTCCCCACCTAAAACTTGGATCAATAAAG
>WAAD01013237.1:27121-114318 GCA_013389945.1 Fregata magnificens | reverse complement strand
CACCTCCAAATATTTTTCCCATCTGGTCTCATTAAAAAATGTACAGATACTATTGTGGTGGCTCTGCTGTTTTTCACTGGAAGCTCCCTCTTTACATAAGGCAAATATTTGAATTAGGGCAAAATATGGTGGTACATAATAGAAAGCAGGAAGGTGGAGGTAACGGCTGTTTAGCCTATTTATATTCTGATATATTATTAACACTTGTCTTGGATTTCTTTGAAATTTCAGGACTGAAATTCAGTCCCTGATAAGTCAATGACAAAACTGTTTCTGTGTTGCTAAGATCTTCCTCTGATAACATACGGCAGGAAGGGGAGTGTGTGACAGATTCCTGTGCTTTTGTATTCACTGTATGCCTGGTAATTCTTAACTTCATTTATATAGGGCTGGGCCAAATTTAAAGTTTGCCACATGTAAATATTTCCATTGTTAAGTTTACACCCATTCAGTTATTTTTAATCCTTCAGGTGAATAAGGACACCTCTATGACTTTGAAAGATATTGCCAAAAATATATCCTGTACTGTTTCCCCATTAACAACATGAAATTATTTGGGAAGAAATTTTTGTGTACTAGTATATGTGTAAAGGTAAAATAAATAATTCATACAAAACATACTGTGCATATTGTGTTTTTCTCCAGTTATTACATGAATATATTATTAACATGCTTAGGCTTCTGTAGAGGTTTTGTTTTTCATGTCTTTTCTACATACTGCTTGTTTCCCTCTCCTTATGAAGTTTTTCTAGCATCTGAATAAATTATGTTACATTTAAATGTTTTGTGGGAATTAGGGCCATAAAAATTAGATCTTTGGGGGTATGGGTTTAATTGACTTCCTGGTTTCCTAGGTGTGTGATTTTTCTCTCATTCACTATAGGTTTGTGTTGTTAACAAGGTAGAAAGGAAACTGATTTTTTTGTTGTTGTTTAAAGAGTAAGAATTGTGGTTTCTTCTCTTATACAAAACAAACAAAATCAGTGCTTTCCAGTTTTATGCAATACAAAGCTCATAAAATGTTCATGTTTAATTCTTCTGTTTTGATTAAATCAAATTGCTTTTTTCCTATTTTAACTTATTTTTAATCACAAGACAATAGTAGTTCTAGATGATAACTAAATGTTCTGTTCTGAAGAGGTCAAAATGGAATTTTCCAACTTTATCTTAACGTATTTTTACTTTTTTTTTAAGTGACACATCCTCATATTAGACATGTTTCCAAGAATTTGTCTCCTATGAATTCTCATTTCCTAGAAGAAATATGTAACATCAAGTAATTTACAACAGTTCTAACAACGTTTTATCTTTCCTCAAAGTGTTGTGTTACTATTGATTTCCACCAATGAAAAGGAGAGAAAATTCAGGTAATACTAATTGCTCATATGAAGCAGAGTATGGAAATACTCAAAAGAAGAGTGGCCAGCAGTGTGACAATTATATTTACAACATTTTTTGTCTCTCTCTGAGTTTTCTGTGGATTTTGTCCCATTTTAGAATTTTGCAGCTCAATTTTCAAAAGGGCAAATTTTAATGCTATGCTAGCTGATATAAATTTTATGGTTTATGTATTTATTATTATTCCAAGTTTCTTAAATCTCTGACTTCACGTATTCCAGTTCCTCAGAATAAGAGGTTGCAGGTACATAGATTTGAATGTCTAGATTTAAATCTTATTTCAGTCTTGGGTTTTAGGCAACTATGGGTAGGATATTTGGTCTGGTTTGCCTCTCAAAAAGCAACTCCATCACTAATTTCTGGTATGAAAGGAAGCCAGAAGGAGACCTGATCAAATGGTTACACCCCTATTCTTAAAAATAAAATAAAATAAAACCCCTCAGACTTCAGGAGAAAGCGTGATCACTTTGACAATTTTAAATGTCTCAGAAAAGAAATATAACTTCCGAATGGCTTTTAGGCCTTACAACAGGATTAATTTGATTCTGTACTACCTTTAAATAAGTGATTGTACTTATTTACAGCAAGTCATTTAGTAGGGGTTTTTTTGGTCACTTGCAGTGGTGACCAGTCTTTTCAAGTTACATTCATCTACCCAAACGTGGATGTCTAAAATGTATTTCTGAGTTAATCAGTATAAGCTTCCTTTATAGTCAACAGAAAGAAACAGGTATTTTTCTGACCAATATATCTCATTAAAAAATAGATGTCTGAAATAGGTCCAATGACTCATGCCTTAAAAGTTCTTATATCTCTCTACTGATTGTAAATGGACTCTAGACTGACTGCTTTGCAGATAAGCATCTACTCTGTTCGCCTGAAGTTAGGTGAGATGAATCCTGAACTCGTTGTCTACCCAAAAGGATTCTGAACTTTTTTGACTTAAAAAATGTGCTGACATATCCTGCTCTATTTTAAGTATATTTAAGAAACTGAGTGGTATTTCTCTAGGTCTGTCAAAAACTATTAATAGACATCAGCAAAGAGGGGTGGTTTATGTTTAGTTTCATCAGCACAGATTCATTTTGTATTTGAAGTAGTTCTGAGTGTCTCTGTTCAGGGCTACACAAGGAGGTCATGAGAAGGGGAGAAAGCAAACCCTGAATCCATTTCCTCTTGTGCATATTGAATAGGGTGTGAAATTGTGCTGATGTAATTTCAGTAAAATCAATCATTTTTAGTATTCTCAGCCTAAGAAACAATTTTGCCATTTGCCTCCATGTAACACTGCATCTCTCTGCTTATTATCAGCAGTGTGAAAAAGACAGATGCAAACTTATCAAAGACTAACCAAGACAGGATATCTCTGATCCCTTGATTCCCTTAGGGGAATTCCTTCCACTTAATGCTGTGCAAGCTAGTTATTTTCTCAAGCTCTCTGGAGGCTTCTGAAATTTATTTCCAAAGGTGTCTGTTCATAATACGGTGCTTTTTATATACTGTTTTGCATTTATTTATAAAGTAGAATTATTATTTTTTTAATCTTGTGTGCATATTTCTTTCCCCTTAATATTACCTTACTCTGAGATAACCTCTTATGAGGGGTGAAAGATGCACTCATTTTGCAAATTTTCTCCTCGTTCTCATGGAGGATAAATGTGTGCTGACTCACTCATTTAGCAGAAAATTCAATTTAAAATGTTCTGACTTCTGCAGTATATAACCATACCTCCAACTCAAAGGAAATCTGGTTTCAAAAGAGCCTTTTTCAGGCATTAAGTCCATAGAAGCATAGTTTTTAAGTATGCTAACTCTTATTGATTAAGAAAACGTGTAGAGCCACATAGTAACACATCAATGGCTAAGCCAATAAAAACAAATAGCATCGTAACTGATCACACACAAAGGCTGATTCTCAATGGATGTATATCATCTTCGGTTCATTAACCTCAATGCAGCTAAATGGATTTTACATTAGCCCTAGATCTAACTTTAGTATGTGAATCTGTTAGAAAAAGGAAACATTTATTGAGGGATCAGAATTTGCAAGATTTTTTGATGCCTGTTTCGCAGAAACTCAGTACTTCTGTATGAAGCAGTTCTGCCTTTTCTAAAATACTTCTGACACTTCTTGACACCCTAAATTCTTCAGGAGGAAAAAAAATGCTCTTCACTTTTCTTATCAGACTTCCATGGATCTGTCTTCATTTTCATTTAAAGTTCTTTTAGGACTTGTGAAAGTTGCTAGGCAAATAGTCCTGGAGACTGAAATGTTGTTTCGATATATATCAGAGCATAGCAACAACCCATGGTGTGAGCTTCCTCTTCTAAATTGCCATTTCTGAAACCAACAGCCACAAAATAAGGAGAGAACACAGCATAAAATCTGGACTGTAAATTAGTATAAGGGGAATAGAGTTTGATGCATCAATTTTCCTGCTAGACACCTCAGTGCCTTACTTCAGCATTGAGCCCTTGTCAAATCTTTGGATTATCATAGAAGCATAGACTCTACCATAAATCTCACTGCTACTTCTGATGACAAAACCATTATGGACTCTCTTGGTTTGAGGTAGTATAATTTGGCACATCTCCACTAAAATCAGACACTCACCCTGAGCAGCTAACCTTGTATTTCTTTCTTTCTTTACAGTGATACACCACAGAGGTAGGAATCCCAACAGGTTGCTCCATCTTACAATGTCTTTTCTCCAGAAGCTGTGACTGCTTAAAATTGCTGCCATGGTATTTTGGTGTTGAATGCAAAATAAAAGAATAAATAAATATTCCAACAAAACCAATGAAAACAACATACAAACAGGCTTTGTACTGGAGAAATAAATCTTGGTACTTAGCTGAAACTTTAACAGCCCTTAAAACTGTTCAAAAAATAACACTGATGAGTTGGACACAGCTCAAAATAAACTGATGAAAGTATTATGTGATGCTTCTTGAAAATGTTCCTTCTATTTCCTGGCTTTGGTTAAATTATCAGTGACACCAACAACTGTATAAATTATGGGGGAAATTGTCTTCTTTTGTAGCTAGCGTGCTCAGGAAGAAATAATGTATTTAATCTTTTGCTTCACAGGTAGCTAATACTGGGACAGTATTTCTGTGATGAGACTCTGCTTTTAATAGTATGTCCCCCAGTTTGTATTTTATACTTGTGATATTATTAGTGTAGTTTTTGTGTCTGTGTATTGAATATATCCGTGTATATGCACAGCAATGTCAACGTACATGGTGTTAGTAAAGTCAGGCACGAGGTGCTTACAGATATGTAATATGGTCACTGGGTAACGTTTCGACAGTCGTGTTTCATATTAGCGACCAAGGCAACACACTTGACACAATTTTTGCTTGTTCTTTAAATCTGCTCACCCCAAAGAATTAAAAATATTGCAGTTCATAATTTTAAGCATTTTCTGCCTGTTCTTATTTATGTGAAGTGAGGTCTAAGAGTTACTTATCCTTCAGACAGGAAATATACTTTTCTGTCTCTGGGTATATCTAAAATTGAGATAAAGTTGCTCAGGTCCAGAAACTGTCTTGCCATGGCACTATAGTAAATTAGATGAAAAACAGGATAATTGGGTGACACAGAACTGCACGCTACTCCTCTCAGACAGTTTCTGGTAATCAAGCTACCTTGATATCCCTCCTATATCCTGTACTGTATAATATTCCCATGCTTAGAAATTATTTGGTGAATGTTAGTTGGTGTGGTTCAAAACTGTGCCAAGGACCATGTTAACAGTTAAGCAGTTCGGATTAAACAGAGCAATACTCAAACCTGTGTTCTGTCACTATTTAGTTTATGTAGAGAGATGCAAACATTGTAAGCTGGGCCAGTTTTACCTTTCCAGAGTGGAGTAGTTTCAGAAAGACTGGGAAGACTGCACTTTCTTATGGGTCCAGGATGACCAATTAAAGGTGAGAACTGGAGGGTGTATAAGGCTACGTTTCAAGGCATGTGCAACAGGAAGGTCCTATTAAGCTTAGTGGAGAACTTCTCCAGGTGAGTAAGGACATCTAGAGCTCTCTTTTTACATTTGACTCCTTCCTATGCTTGATTTCCTGATGAAGTCTGGACTTCTGTGTCATCATGACTGAATCGGCTTCCACTCAAGCTTGCATTAGTAGCTCAAAGGGAGAAAGAAAGTTGAAAGGTCTCATATAGAGAAAACAGAAAACATTCAAGAGAGCATCAACATCTAGCACTAATGTAAAGTATTCACAAACTTTCAGATAAAAAAAGGAAAACCCAAACCCCCAAACTTTTTGCCTTGGAAATAAACTAAAATACAACCTGTTGGAAGGAAAAGAAGACACAGAGTACCAACTAGCCCAGCTGTTGCCCCATACTAATTTTGACCAGACACTAGCATCATGAGAACAGAAGTAGACCTCAGTTCCTTCTAGAGATCAATTAGTAAGTGCAGCTGGGAGGTGTCATGGGAGCTCCCCACCGGACACATGCTGGAGGGCTCAATGGCTCCTTCTGGTCAGCGTAAGGGCTTTCAGCTTAACACGGACAGGCAGTGATGGCTGCAGAGTGAGTCTGCCATGTTTTCCAGTGAAACAACTTCTCAGTTTAAAATAGCCTGAGAAAGATTGGATGGTCCAACTGGAGTTGACCAGAAGTCCATAAGGCACTATTTACAAGTTAAGCCATAGGAGGGGTTTTTTTGCAGTAGTCAGTAAGATTTACCTAGGTTACCATCTGTCTTGCATGATGGACAGTGTCAGCTGATTCATAGGAAAGTACATGAAATCTTGCTGTAGACTATGCTTTGCTGCTTTCATTTTCTGATTATTTATTACTGCATTGTTTTAAGGAGTGACATTAGCAGATGACTCAGGAGTGTGGTAAAGCCATACGGTCTTGTGCTTGTGTTGAAACTGAGGACAGGTACTCAAGGGATCACATGCTCTTCTACTGCTGAGAATGAAGAATGTGCACTGTGAGCACTTAAGTGTCCTGGTCAGCTACATCAGCCCTTGCAGCATCTGTGAAAATCTAGGAAAGTTTCAATACTTTCCTCACAATGTAAAATTATATAAGATCCAGGAAGAGAACAGAAGTGACCCGTAGAGAGGACTGAACAGAGACCTTTTTCACTTTCCATACCATTTTCCTAGCACTGAAATTCAAATATCTTGATATGAAATAGTATTGCTTTATCCACAGGAAAAAAATGCACTGTAGGTTGAATTTGAGGTGAAAAGCACGTAGAGATAGGCACTGAGAATAACAGTTAGCTGCAATTAAATTATGACATATGAACAGTCTAGAGAACACAGTGGGATGAAATGGCAGAGGATGTCCAAGGACTAATCACGTCCTCTTCAAAAGATGTCACCTCCCACATTAGGAAAGTCTTTAATGCCATGCTAGGATATTATTAACTCAGGTGAGTGTCATTGAGTAACAACAGTTTAAAGGGTTTTTCTTTGGCTTTGTCTAATACACCAGCTGACCAGACCTATCTCATGAGGAACCTATGTTCTGACAAGAACTCAGCCTTGGTAAGATGGACCTTAGAGAAAAATCTGTCACAGGAAGAAATCCTAAAGGATTCCTCTTATCTAAAAAATGCCATGTAGGCCATTGTCAAGATATGTCAAGAAAAGAACACACACATTTCTATTTTTATTTTGCATTTTATGTTAGGTTCTCATACTAATATGCTGGCCTGTCCAACACACAGGGATCGTTTTCTATAGTGAGTACACATTATCTTTTGCCTGTTAGCATCAAATCCATGCAAAACACTGAATATATTAAAAGATGTTTTCTTGAGCCTCTAGTTTACCTCAGTTGCAGAAATGAAGGTGCTAGACCCATAGCAATAATCCTCCTCCCACTGCAGACTCAGATTTCAGCCAGCATGATGAGTCTTTCCTCCCTGTTTCTGAGTCATTGTCAAATAGTCTCCCCACCTACAGAATGAAGTGAGAAACTGTATGTGTGAGGTCTAGACTGCTACCAAAATGTATGGAGTTTTCGAGTCCACAACTTTCAATTCTCTTTTGTATCTGCAACCCACCTTAGATTTTAGCACCCTACCTGGAGGAGGCAGAACAAGAAAAAAGAGGGAGGCAGTTTTCTGAATCAGTGGTTTCTGTTGGCACCTCTTGCATGGCTATTCACTTGCAATGGTAGAGTGCAAATGGGAATTGGAGCCTTATCTTGATTTCTTCAGCTTCTCAGTAAGCTGGAGGAAAGGGCTATGAGGAATTTACAGTAGTTGCAATGAGTGACTGAAATGCAGAACACCAGAAAAGGAAATGCAAACATTTGCTCTGCAGTATGAAATCAAGCTGTATTCTGGCTAGGGTGTGCTACAGTGCATAGTTCAGGCACGCAAATTTTATTAGGAATAAATGAAGTCTAAAATACATACAGCTGAAGAAGTTTCTGCATTCAGGGGAGCAAATGGAGCTCCAGTTCTTGATTTAGGTTGTATTCAGATTTGGCTGCCCATTATGTACACAAGTCTTGATTTTTCCTTTTCTGGGTCAAATGTTCCTCTGTTTGGGGTTTTTTTTTTAAGCCTCGTGAGTATGGACAGTTTGTTCTCTTTCCTGCTTACTTTTAGAATGGAGGAACAACCCCAGCAAGAATCTTTTCTCTTTCATGCCCTTAAGGTACTGAGGAAATAATTCTCCCCCAACACAGAAATTTCCACTCCATCTTTCAGTTTCAAGATATCTGGAATCCTGCCCTGCTGGCAAGTTAGGAAGGATGAGCATAGATCACAAAAAGATTTCCATTAGGAAATTTTACTAAAATCATCTTTAACTCATTGCCTCATGCCTGACAACAACCTCAGATTCTTGAGCAAAGGACTTAGTGAGGGATAAAAAAAACACAGCCAAAGCGATTCTATTTGAACCAATTCTAGGTGCCAGATCTTTTTCTCCCATCTTAAGATCCTGATCAGTCCAAGCGCTTGTCTACATTGACAGTCTAGAGGTTGTCACACAGGCCCATTCACACTTACACGTATCAAATGTGTTACTGGATAAAATTATCAGCCAACAGAGACCAGAGCTATACAGAAGATCTGGGCTCAGAAGGAACCTGGGAATTCATGGTCCTCCCCTCCACAGCTTGAGCAGAGAGACCAGATGTTTTCAGCCTCTGATGTGAGCCAGAGAAAGCTCGGTGGCCCACCCCCTTCAGTGGCGGTGAGGTCTCTGCGACAGGGCTGTGAGAGTGAAAAGGAAGAAAATGGAATAATCGGCTGGCGGGGAATTGATGGGAGAAACTGCTTAATGCAGGGACAAGCGGGCCAGCGTTTTCAGAAGGGTTTCACTGTAAGCCACTTGTCTGTGGCTGTTAATGAATAAATAAACTGCCGCTTTTCTTTTTAAAGGATGACTAACCAAAACTGAGTATCTAAAAACTACTTGAAATTTAAACTTTAATGAGCACTTAAAAAATGTATCTTTATGATACTAAAACTAATATACATGTTTTTTAAGGGAAAAAAAAATTATAAGATGATGTTCTTTATATTTATGCTGCCACTCATGCTTTGACTCTGATCACTTATCTGGATAATTACGCAGTATCACTGAGGAACCAGATACCAGAAATCTGATATTAATCCGTCCCTCTTAATAGTAGCGCAAAGCCACTGGGGTGGAAAGCAGCCTAGTCTTCTTAATCCCCTTTTACCAACATTTTGGCATCAGCATATCTCATTTATTTTCAAAAGTGGTTCAAGACACACTATCACTGGCTTAAGTCTAATTTAGGCTTTAAATCAAAATATATTAAGAAATTCAAAAATAGTCAAGATTACCAAGATTTCTTGAGGGAATGATTCACAACCAGCTCATGTCCCTCCGACAGGAACAGGGGACAGCTAAATGATTGTTGCATGTCTGCATTGCTTTAAGGTACAACACTTTCCTTTGAATTAAAAGGAGAAGGCAGGATTACAGTGGAGACCTTGAGATCCCACTGCCATACTTATCAGGTATATGTTAATGATAGTCTGAGCAACTTCTTCAGACATTAATTCACCTGCCAGTACTGAAGAGTCCAAGGCTATTCTGTTCTCTCCCTCGTGTGCGTGTGTCAGTGTTTATGTGAGCCTTGTTGTCCCCTTCAGTGCTTGTCAGAGTATTTTTGTTTTTAATTTCCAGACTGCCCTATAGCCCTCATTAGTCAGTGATGCTCCTATAATCCCCTTGTGCATTTTGAGGTGGCTGGACTTGGACCCAGCATGCATTTAACTTGACACGTACTGCAACAGGAATAGTGGTGGATAATTGTCGAAAGGGAAAGCAGCACCCTTCTCCCTCCTCCCTTCCCTGCCTCCTCAATGCAAACTAACCTGAACCAGACAAATGACACACACCGAGACTGAGCATCATCCTCAGGTTGTGCTCATGAGTGCAAAAGCACTTGCACGTTGCCAACTTGATGGCATGAGTTTGGGCTCTGCTCTTAACTTGCAGGGTGAGGCACGGCCAGTTGTCACACTTTCCTCGGGAACCTCATTAACTCAGCTGCAGTCTCAAGTGGCTGAACCTGATGCTAGGCATATTGCTTCTTAAGGCCCGCTAGCTACAGATATTGCCACATTTGAATCATGAATGGCAACTTCGGTTTTGACATTTATTTGACTGCAGTTTGTCCACTGCTTACTGTCATATCATTGCATTAGCTACTGCTGACATTCACCTGTGCATACTGAATCTGCAATACTCTGGGCTCATAGCTGAGAGACTAAATCCATTATGACAAAAAACAATAGAAACCAAGTTTAGCCATCTACTTTAGCCTCAAGGTGATGCCTTCTAGTTGCTAAGAGTCTTAAGGAGGACCTGAGGAGATGTACAAGTCCATAAACCTTACCTACTACTTACAAAGTTTCCAAAGAGTATATAATGGGGACAGAGGCCATGTGTAGTCATAGTAAAAGTGTGAGGCACTTCACCTTGTTTTTGCGGCTCTGCCGTCAGAGACAGACACACATTTCAGCCTAGGAACCTTCAGGAGACTGCTGTTTTCCCGTGTATATTTTATTAAGCGTTAGTGCCACCGAGCACTGTACAGATGGGGAAATCTATCACTTTATAAAATAATTAGCCTGCTATTTCAATGACAAGAAGGAACGGAAGCGTGTAGGCAGCAAACTGAGGTGCTGCCTTTACCTTCCTCTTCATTTTTGTATTTGTACAAAAACACAAAAATGTTTTTACAGGATAGGCCAATAGTGCCACAGGAATTGAATTAGAGCATCCTTAATTAATATGTCAGAACATAAGAAATGATGAAAATACGTATAATTAAGTTCTTGCACTAAAAACAGGATTATAAAATGTGACTAAAATAGATCAGAGCAGCTTTTTTTGTTGTTGTTGTTCCTTTCATTTTTTCCCCCATATTTTTATTATAATTAAAAATTGTGGGTTCTGGTATCTTTGCACTGTATCTTGATTAGCTATTACATGCCTGGGCTAACAGATGGGTCACCCCAAAAATTACACACTATTTGTGAAGATGAAAAGAATTTTCCCAGTTCTATGAGTACAGTGTTATTTTCAGGCTAATATACAGTAGTAATATCTTGGCACTGTGGCAACCTACATTGTCAATAACGAGAAGCTGCTTGAGACAGGTGCTTGAAAGAGCAAACATCTTACATAAATTAAATACCTATTTTCAACTACATGGCTTCAATTTGCAAAAGCAGTGAGTGATTCTCAGTATTCCAGTTTTCCAGGGCTAAAAATCAGACATATGCAGAGGGTCTGATTTTCTAATTTTCAGTGTTTATGGAAGATCCAACTTCATTAAAATGTTTGAGTGCCTCTTTCCTTCCCCTGCCGCTCAGAGGTTCAATCAAACAGGTCACTTGGAATGTTAGGTCACACCTACGCAGCGAGTAACCTCACAGACTGTTTTACATTAGACTTTTTTTACTCTCTTAATCTGTTCTTTTTGTGTGTGTGTTGTACTTTCTTTAGTTTAAGGGAAAATATTTTAAACTGAAAATTTCTTTTGTCGCTTCTTTATGGAAGATCTTGATTCTCAAACTGTGGTGTAGAAATGCACTATAGACTAAAACTGATGTAAAAACATATGAACAATGCAACTAGTCTGTATAAAGCAAACAGGACAGCTTCCTTATAAAATCCCACCTTGTGTTGAATTATTTATTCAATTATTCAGTATATCAGTCATATAATACTCTCACTTTTTTCATGACTTGTCTTAACAAAAGTCATCAACCCACATCCCACCCCTATTGCTCAGATCCTCAGAAGATTTCAAGATCCTGAACCCAGCTTGGACACCAGCATTATAAGGGGAAGTATCCAGATGCTTCCAGTGGCAAAAGAAAATCCATAAACTACATATAATGAAGAAGTGGTTGTAGGAGATAGAGTTTTCTGTACTTGTGCTTCTCTAGCATTCAGGTCTTCAAAGAGATAGCAAATATTCTATTGGTTAACATTTAACCCAAACTAATAGGTCCAATCTCACATACTCAAATAAATCATAATGTCTTTTCAATTAGTTTGCACTTTCACTCATTGCTGTCCTGAATAATTAGGAAAACAATTCACATTTCACTAGGAGATGATATGAAGTGTTATTCCTGTGATAATTACCAAGTTGCAGTTCAGTTTCCCTGGCTCCCACCAGGTCATCAGGGCACAAAAGAGGACACCATGAGAGCATTAATGAGCTCTCATTGAAGATGTTAAAAAGCTTGTATTGATCTGTTTGTCCAAGAAGGAGATATTTAAGCCTTTCTGCTGAGGGCAGGAGAGACAGAGATTCATATCACAAAGCCTTTTATCCAGCCCCTTCTGTTTCTGGCTTCAATATTGCCCAGTCTCAGCATGTCTGGCTCTGGAGGTCATACTTTTAAACTTTCACAACATTTTTTTTCTTTTTCCTTTTTCTTCTTTTTGTTTAAAAAAAAAAAAAAATGGAAAGACAGAGAGAAGATAATATACAGTGTACACTTAACCTTTACTACAGGGATCCCTTTACACAGCTAGCTGTTTCTGAGAACAGACTTCAGTGCAGTAAGAAAGATCTCCCTTCTCACTATATACCACTCACATACATCTCAATTAAATTAAGAGCAGTCCAGACAATGCAAAGATGACTCAGTGCAAAATTTTGCTCATATTTTGAAAGTAGATCAAATCAAATAACTTTTTTAGGAGTTTGATCAGACTTTTCTGTCTAACATCACTGCCTTTTTTTGTGAATTTCTGCACTTGCTATTTCTGGCTGGGAGCAGAAGTGGAATAATTGTAAGTTTGCAAAATCACCGGTTCTTGTGGTATTTTCAGAGGAGATTTCTTTCTGCAGGCAGGGGAGGCAAATCCTGTCCTGCTTTCAACCCTCTGCATTGTTATGATATATTGCAGCTGTAAACTAGTTCTGGGTACTCTGTCCTACTCATCAATTTTGTCTGCTCTCTTTTAAATGCCACAACGAACTGTCAGTGAGTATTCCCAGCCTGTCTGGGATAGAGTTTGGGATAAAAATTCATGTTACTGTTAAAGCTTTATTTTCTTTGTTTATATTTGTCACTTGAGCCAGCTATTGTCTGGTTCAGCAAGGTTATATCTCTCTTTTCATAATATCTCGTTCACATTCATCTCGGTATGAGCAATTCAGTGAGGTCACTTGTGTGGGTCTATTGTAAATGGTTGCTGAAGAGAAACATTGGGATCTCTCATGGATATTGTTAAGGAGGTGTTCAAGATGTGCTACTTTCTTAACATACAACAAAGGCCACTATGGCTGAAAATACCTGTTTTAGTTTTAAGCGTCCAGATCAATGCAATGATAGGAGCTTCAATGTACATCTTTGTTTTTTCATGGTCTGTTTCACCTGCCAGAGGGAGCTGGTGGATGTGGCTCAAAACCAAGTCCAGGAGTCCTGCAGTTTGCTTCTCCTTACGTTGGATCAACCCAGTTTACCCCACTGAAAATAATCATCTGAATGACTGCAATTTCATCTACTTCACTAATTTGTAGTATTTATTAGTAAATGAGATATGTTTAATGCTAACAGACAGAAAGGCTGGTGAGGAAGAACTTCCTAGGATATCACACAAGGTCACTCTGTCTCAAGGTTGCAGTTAGGGAGTAATATCAGGGCTCCGTCACTCCAAACTTGCTATTTCTCTTCAGTCTTGTGTCACTTGAACATCAACTCCTTTGTTTTTCTCTTCATAAAGGTGTAACTTAGATTTGAAACATTTTACAAACAAACCAACCAAACAAAAAGACAGTAAAAAAAATGCACAGTAAAAGACCTGGAAATTATATGTTGATAAGAGAGACAATAGCTACATCATGATATGTGGGATGTAAGGAGCAAGAAGAAAGAAAATTTTGGACCAAATCATGCCTATGATCTGGTCTGACAATGATCTGACTGGCAGCCTTGCTCTCATAATCACATGCTACTGATACAGGAATTTTTGTATTAACAAGTGTGTCATGGAAACATTCAGTGACAGTTTCTTGTTTGAGAAAAAGAAAAAAAAAAGAGAGAAAGAGACTGCACACATAGCACAGATAATGCCATGCTCATCACCCAGTTGCAAGGTGGGGCCCTGGCTGAGCACTGGTTGCACATTGCGCTTCACACATGAAAAAATGGGTGTTCCAGAGAATGTCAATGGCTTCTACAACCACGGGGGTGAAGTGACCAACGGCCTGTTGGTGTTGAAGGAAACTCTGATGAGAAAATCTGTGTGGGGTTCTAGGCAAATTTATACTCTGAAAAAATTAGCAGATGAGGAAAGAATCTTTTGTGATCTAGCTGTGCTCTTTGGCAACAGAAAGACTGCTAATAGTCATCATCGCCACATCACTTTTAAGCAAGTGCAAGGATTCAGCTGGAAGGCAGGTAATTAAGGAGTTAAGTTAATGTTGAAGGAACTTTTGTAGATATTTAGCAAATAGCTGGTTAAAACTCTTTGGTTTTAGCTGCCATTCTGCAGTCTGTAAGAAGTGTACCACTTTGCCCCAAACTGGCCTTTTCCTTAAGCTTTCGCAACATTAATTTATGCTTCTACTAACCTAGTGGCTGCTCTAACGTGTGCCACTCTGTGCCCCCAAGGATACTTCAGCTAGATAAGAGATAGTCTCATGGATGCAGAGTCAGCAGAGTCAAGCAGCTTTGCAGGTTTGGAAGCACAGGCATTTTGTAATTTTGATATCCGTTTATCTGATTTCTTAATGAAAACAATCTAATGTCTATAAAGTGTTCTTGTACAAACCTTCACTTGTAACATTAGGAATTTCTGCCTGGTTTTCTGGGAACAGTTGCCTCCTGCTAAACCAGAAAGATCAGTCTGTAAACCCAATGGACTGAGTCAGTTGTCTCTGTTGCGCTAATTTTCCAGAAGTCCCTTTCCAGAGAGCCATGAGGAGAGTGAGGCAACACAAAGGCTGCTGCGCACAGTACGTAGATGTTCACTGCCAGTTTTAAGATGTGGCTTTCCTGAAAATAGATTTCATGTCTTGTCATTGCAGAAGGAATGCACACACAAATCACACTCCTGGAGACCCGACACAGTAATCTCCACTTTGGGGACTGAGCTGGCAAAAGAGACCATGTGCATCTCTGCCACATGTGGTGACCACTTAATAAAGATGCGAGAGAAAGATTCAGGAACAAGTAAAATTGGACATTGGTAAGAAGTAATGACCGTTGGTGGGTGACAACTGAGGTTATGTGGATGAATATTAAATGTGAAGGGCCTGAATTATTCATGGAAGGTTCAAGGTAAAAGGGTTAACCTGATAACATCCTGTTACTGACACCTCGCTTGGGAAGAAAGCCCAGCTCTGTGGTGTTCCTCAAACTGAGAGTCTCTCTGTGCACAAAGAAAGGTGCTGGTGGTCCCTCTCCTTCCCACTATGGGTAACTCTTAAGGGACAAAGGACATTTTGTGAGTGCTGGTGACTTTGCCACAAGCCATGCAGCTGCAGTAACTTACAACTTTTGGGCTGCCATGGGGACAGGCTGGAAAACGATTTCTAGAAACCAATAGGCTCCCTCATCCTCCAGATGTTATGGCACATGTCCCCATGCTTGGCACTATGCATGTTCTCCTCTCACCTGTCTGACGTGAAGAGGTTCCCCCATTGCCCATCCTACTCCATTTACCATGACATGACATCAGAGGGAGATACAGCAGTTTCCTCCTGTTGCTGCCCTTTCCGTGCTGCTCCCGGCAGGACAGTGTGCACAGCAGGACACACACCAGAAGGTCCCATGTGCTCAGCCACCCTGATGGCCCTTGAAAACAAGCCAGGCAGGCATAAGGGTGTGGGAGCACTAAGGAAGAGATCTGCTCTGGGAAATGAGCACAGAAATGGAACTGGAGCATTAAGAAGTAAAAGAGGGCTCTGCAGTGGTTGCATTGACAGCAACTTACCTTACCCAACAAACCAGAGATCGCAAGGGACACAGATGTCACATGAGACTGGAGTTTGAGAGGTGACTAGGAAGTTCCTCCTCACCTTTCTTCTCTGTGTGTTTGATAGGATTTCTTCCAAAAAGGTCTGAGCAAAGAAACCCCAGGAGAATAGTTTGGGAGATCAGTTTCTGGCCATTTGGCCAGACATTGGGTAAAGACTCTCCACTCACAGACACTTAACGGCTGAGTGAAAAATAAGAATGGTATCCCTTAGGCTTGTTACAATCTCACCTCTCACATAGGCCTCATGTTGCTTCTGGCCACATCAAACACAAAACTTGTGTCTGCATTGATTGTGGTTCCTGAATCCCATTGATCCCATTGTCTGGGAGCTGGAATGAATAAATACTGCTCCCAGTAAGCAAAGGTATGAAGTTTTGGTAACGCATTCTGGAAGTATTAAAAAATTCAGACTGTAGCAGGAGGTAATGGGGAGCCCACTTCTTATCATTGTATTATAGTGTTAAGGTAAATGCACCCTGACCAGGAAATGTAGGCAGGAGAGAAAGAAGCAATAGAGAAGAGCAGAGAGGAGAACTGGAAGGAGGAGGAGGCAGAACAAGGAGGTAGCCAGCAGAAGAGATTTGGTAGTGCATAACTCCTTCACAGAAAACAAAGTTTAAGCAACTAGAAAGGTTGCTCCTGCAAGAAAAAGGTTTTCTTCAATATAATAAAATAAATATCATCATAGAAAAATGTCTTTTTTCATAGTCTACACCACCATCAGCACGAGTGAGAGACCAGTTTTATCAAGAGCAAAGTGACTCTGGGAAGATGAACAACTTTGTAGTGGTCTAGATCTGCAGATTTTACAATGTCAAATTATTGTAATATTAGTTAGTCAAGACCTGTATAGAACTTTGAAATGCTCCTAGTTAGTCCTCAGATATTTACTGTTTCTTCAAGAACATCTACACAGCTGGTGCATTGAGCAAGGGCCATTGAGTAAGGTAGCTTCGGGATGAAGCTGAGGCAAACACAGACTGCTTCTGAATAAAAGCATCCACACAGGAGTCTAACACATTAAACTACTGTGTTCTTACTTAAGCCTTCTAGTGATTTACCTTAACTTTCTTGGCAAACCCTTAGCAAGAAGACAGTAGGATCTACACCAGCATGAAGAATAACTGAAGTGTACTTCTCCAGTTCTAGCTACTGCAAACATTAACATTAATCTGTTGATTGTTAAATATAAATCTTTGCCTTTTTGTGGCAGGTATCGTTTTAATAACTCCTTTACCACGTTTCCTCAAAAAAGACACTAATTTTCATCACCATAGTTTTAAATTTCTCACTGAAACAAGGATAACTGATTAAAAGTACATTCCTGTTAAGTGGGGAAGGTCAGACCTCTCTGATGGCTCAGTTGGCGTATTAGTAGCTCTTACTAAGTTACTCCGGTGAGACATTACCAACAGCCTCCTATAGGAGTCTTGGAAAGTAAAGATCTCACAGCTATTAAGAACTGGGAGAAAAAAGAAATAATGGAGATGGAGAAAGAAATGAAAAAGAAAAGAAATCTGAGAAAAAGAAGATAGTGAAAATATGCTTAGATGCTACATTATGAGAGTGCTATAAACTCGTAGATGCACAAAAAGAGAAAGACACTGACCATGGAGACCTGTACAGACAGATAAACACATACTGTGGGAAAGTTAATCAAACTAGCTGATCCCTCACCCACCAAAGTCAAAGTTTTCTGCTGACTTCAGTGGGATTTAGATTTGTCCCAAAGCACCTAAGGTTGCTCCCATGAAAAGCACCGGTGCAGAATCAGGCCTATACTGAATATGTTGCTATCAGTTTTCACCCTCCTATTAAGTTATTTATAAAAAAAGGAAAGAATAAAATCAGCTGTGGAAAGAATTGCAGCAGTGCCAGAAATCCGTTTGTTCCCTCAGTTTTAATGTCTGTCTACCAATCTGGTTTTTACATGAAACCTCTCTTTAAACGAATCCTTCTGTACACTTATAGCATCAAACAGACCAAGAAGACAGCAAGGTGCCCTGCATGTGTTTCTCAGGATTCAAATTAAAACACTGACTTGAGATTTTATTTTAAATAGTGCCCTGCTTGCTTATTTTGCTGAAATCAGATGGTTGGGAACTTGCAAGCTATATGCACTCTTGCTTAATGCAAATTGTACATTTTTATAATAAAGGTTAACGGAGAGGAAGGCATCTCCGATGCTAAGTTCTCATTTGAGTTTGAAATTAAAAGGCTCCCCACTCTCCTCCACTTTACAGGAACTACACACAGCACCACCTCTACTCCTCATGCTGCAAAATTAGTACTTTGGGGAATTGGGCTCTCTGCCTAACCTTAATCAGTGTGTGTTTGGGTTTAACCATCCTTTCAAAAGATGATTCTTGCAGTTGTAGCAGCCTAGGTTGTACTTGACAGCTCTTCTTCCGCAAAACAGCAGTATACAAATCCACCAGGCCAAGCACTGTTTAGTACCCCTGATTAGTTGAATAAGATTAGATCTCTGTTTTGGCACAAGGAGCAAAAATATTTCCTTTAAGCCTGATTACTGTTTGCTTAGTGGAAGGCTGTTTGGGGCACTTTAAATAAGGTCTGTCCCATCACATGCTGCCTGCCAAAACTGTGATTAGCCACTGTACATGGAAAACAGGAAAAAAAAAGAAAAGAAAAAAAAAAAAGCAACAGCTTTTTTTTTGCTTTCTCTCACTAACTTTCTTCCTGGTACAAAACAGGTGCTATCCTTCCAACCTGTAGACTACAGACAACTTCTTGCAATGGCAAAAATATTGGGACCACATGACACAGAGGAACCAGGAAGGAAAAAGACAACTATAGTGAATTTCCTTCCAAATATGTATAATCGCACTGCTAGTATCAGTTATTAAAATCACAGGAAGCAACACTTACCTTGCTTCTAAAATTTGGAGATATGAGAAATATAGAATGGAGAGAAACATAAGAGATCTTAGTATCCTCTCAGTCCAAAGCTACCGTGATGCAATTCACATGCCTCGACTGAGGCTAGCACCTGCTACTTTCCCATTCATTGTGATCTGAAAAGAAAGCCATAAAGCCAGTCTGAAAAGTATCAGGCCATGTCCTATTTGCATTGGAAACAGGAAAATCAGGAATGATGTTTAAATAAAAGCAGAAATTAATTAATTGAGTCAAAATATAGTCAGAGTTGCATACTCGAACACTGGTCATGTGTTATATTTCAAATTTTCTCTTTTTCCTGTTCAGTGACTTTTAACAAAACAGAAAGTGAAGGAAAGTGCTTTTAAAACACACAGGTCTAGGTTTTAAAACCAGTGGTCTACAGGTTCAACCACTGACTGGGTTTTTTTTTCTTTACTCTGTGATTTGGAGTGATTATCCTTTGATTTTTAGGTGTGAATGGTGTTATGTTTGGAGGGTGTTTTTATTTAATCTTCTCATACTTTGAAAGTGGAGCTGGTCAGGATTTTTTCAATATTCTCTCCTCTGCTGCCTCCCAAAATATTGATTGGCCAAAAAGGTTTCTCTCCTTTAGGATAGAATTTGTGGGAGGAAGATTTCAGAGATTTGCCCTACAATAACCTGTAACTCAGTGGTTATTCACCAAAGGGGAAGAGACCTAGATTAAAATCAGTGCACCATATCAGGCACTAAGGAGATCTGAATGTAAATCTTCAGTGTCCCAGTAATATTCTGGATTGGGGGGAGCATGTAAAAGAGTGTGAGAGTCCTAGTGTGCTCTTATTCTTCCTTTCTTTTGATGGAAAATCTGTAGAAATTTTGGCTAATTCTGGTGCAGACATTTTTCCACAGCTATTTGTTTTTAATGAAACTATTTTCTACCCTTCCCTACTTTGATAGTTTTGGATCATGTCTTCCAAGACTACTTATATTTGGGGGACACACAGTATTCCATTTTAGCTGGGAAAGTGTAAAAGGAAAAAAATATTTGGTTCACCCTTTGCCTCATCGGAGCCCAAGAGTCCCCATCACTACCATGTCTCTTGTTCCACTAAAGTTATACAACCGCTGTGGCATAACAGAGGTCAGAAGTCAGTCCTCTATATGCAAAAAAAGGAATAACAATGACTATTCCAAGCTGTGTAGGGAACAAAATTTCATTTGCGATTGCGAGATAGTAGGAGATCCTCAAACAAAAGATACTGTAAAGTGTAAGAGGAATATATACTAAGTCTTTACATGAAACTGAAGTAAGTTTGTTTAGCTACCTGATGGCAGGTTTGCACTATGAAGAACCTACTAGCGTGTGTATATGTTACTTTAAGACAACATTTTCCCTCTTATTAGGCCTAGTGATCTCAGGAATACCATTTCCTCTGTGCCACATGGTGCACGGATATTGCGGTTTCCAGTATTTGTTGTAATCTGGGTGTCTGATTCAATTGTTTGGCTATCTTTGGAGGGTGAATGTGATAAACAGTAGGACCATAACCCAATCTTAAAAGCAATGGGAAATAAAGAACAGGCCCTGTTATAATATATTTTTGGACAGCTTTGGATGATTATTTCATAGAAAACTAGCCTCCTAACCTCCACTCCTACCCTATCAGCTCAGGTATGTTATGAGTGACACTGTGGGTCTCTGTTTCTGTATCTACTGAGGTGAAAAAGAGCACAAGAGCAGATGTAGAAACACTAACCCATCTCTTCTTCTCCCCACGGCTCTCTGCAGCCCAGCTCTACCTCTGGCTCAAAGCATCTCTTCCCCACTCAGGAGGAGCTCAGGCCTGGCCAGGTCTCC
Organism: Fregata magnificens; assembly: GCA_013389945.1. Lineage (NCBI taxonomy): Eukaryota > Metazoa > Chordata > Aves > Suliformes > Fregatidae > Fregata > Fregata magnificens. The sequence goes on along the minus strand of WAAD01013237.1, from coordinate 93,686 downwards.
TGGACAGCATGGATGAAATGTTATGGCCACCTGGACGCTGAATGCTTCCCTTCCATGTCAGTATTCCCTTCTATGTCTGGTGGATACCTCTGGTCTTGAGCACAGATTTTGCCCAACACCCGGCAAGCAGTGGCTGAGTCCAAGGTATGAAGCAAGGACAGCACAAGGTTCTCGCTGTCGCTGCCATCCTCACCTGTGCTCGCTGAGGCTCCCCTGTGCACCTGAGCTGCTCTTGGCTGGAGGAGAGTGAAAGCTGTGGAGAGAAACCTGGGTGTATTCTGTACAGCATGTTCCTAAATTTCTCTCTTGGAAATTTATGCACAATGATCCTGATATACCTGAGACCGACTGTCACATATGCTGCAGATAGGGCTTGCATGCACCCAGTACATTTAATGGGTCAAGTGCGTGGTGCACTGTACACTATTGAGATTACCTGCACATGGTCAGGCAGCCATCAGCAGGAAATTTCCAAGGAGGAAAAAAAAAAGTCATCTAGTGAAAAAAGGACAGGTAGTAGCCTAATGATGAACATTGCCTTGATTACAAAACATGGCAGCATCAAATTCCTTCTCATAGGCATTCTCCAGCATGGTCTTGGCAACTACAGAGAACACTTGCTACCATTTTTCCTTTTTTTTAGACAAACAAAAAAAACCCCCCAAAAAACAGGTAAAATACAGTAGATGCTAAGGGACAATCTTCTGATACATCCACTTAAAAGAGAAAAAAATATTTTTGCTGTCCTCAGTTAAAAACAGGGAAAAAAAGAGAGGTGACAGGCATGTTCTCAATGAGGCATAAATGGAAGGTTTCAGGCCAGTCAGAGGCTGGGTTCACACGATACTGTCAAGGTCCCAGATTTATGCTGGACAGCATTAGTGCCAGGACCACTATTTATGTTACTTTAATCAGTCACACTTTTAAAATCATCTATGCTCAGCATTTATATCAATGAGGTGATAATATTGCTGTCAGGCACCAATATCGATAGTTTTGTCATAATCTAAGATCTTTTAATCTTTTCCTATGCTTGCATTAATGAATCTGCAAGACAACAACTACTACTACAATGACAAAAAAATAAGGATGGTTCTGATTATGACAAGTGGTCATGGAGGGAAAAAAAACCCAGCCCTTTTTTTTGCTCTTTGCAAACGATTTTAATTTGCCTTTAGCCTTCTCTTTTTCTGTCTGACTTTGAAGACATTGTCAGCACATCCTACTGATTTTCTCACAGGCTACTTACATCTCTGAAAATATTTTTAGGCTCTATGGAAGTGTGAGGCAGGTAACCTCTTCCCTAAGTGGTTGGGGAGAGGGAGAGAAAGAGAAAGAGACAGAGGAAAAAAGAAACCTTGGTCTGATTCTGGTGTGGGGAGGCATCACTGTGCTTTTTCTTTATCCTTTTTTTTTTGTCCTGAGCCCACCCTTGCAGCTGTCAGCCTCAGTTCTTTTTCTATTGTAAATAAAGTCTTTCTTGGGTTATAGCTTTAAGCAATTTTTTTTAATTAAAATTCAATTCAAATATGAAAGTCAAAGAAACTTTCAAAGCAAAATCTACAAACTGATTCACTCAAAGGGTCTGTTTTCATTGCCATAGCTACAGATTACTATAAAGAAACTTGAACCAGACCTTTGACACCCAGGAAGGTCAAAAGTCCTTTCTGCCTCTGCTAGGACCCTTTTGACAACTTCCTGTATAATTTGACTGTTATTTGCGTGTCTGGTCACCGTCTGACCCTGAAGTCTGGAAAAAATTGAGAGGCAGAATATATCTCTGTTTTATATGGACCTCAAAAAGGGCACTTTTAATTGCATTTTGGTGAGAAACCTCCACGTGCAGGCTGGTGCAGGCAGCAGCTGGGGAAGCTCCTAGGCTTTTGTAGGTTAAGGATCAGCTTGCCTTGCACTACTGTACTTCGGTACATATGAGCCGCTCTGTGCTGTTATCTCCACAGCAAAAATGGATGTGTTTCACAGGTTACACAGATTTCAAAATTTACAGCACTTGCCCCAGTGCTACAAGCTAAAATTGGAAATGCACTGTTCTGCCTTGAAATCTGTGCGTTTCATATGCTTCCAATTTAAAGCCGATTGTGCTTATGAGGCCTTGTTGTGCATGAGAAATTTTAAAGTTTCAACCCTAGCTCTTGGTTATACCTATCCATGACCTCCCCAGGAAGAAAACCTAAGTTGAAAGACCAAAGGGGTCCATGGCAATCTTTCCACACTGGATATTTGGGGTTTGTGGCATGCTGCAAGGCAAATATGCTACTCAGCTTAGAGGCAGCTGGCAATTTAATGCCTCAAGATCAGGCACTGTCAGGTTGCACCTCCTTCCTCTTCTGCCCAGCACTGAACATCGCCTTAGTGCATCTGGTGAGAAAACTGGAAGCCTCCAGCACCCGAACCACAGTGTGCTGCAGCCATTCTCTCCCTGACAGGGTGATGTTGCCCCTCCTGCATTCTGCATCCTGAGATGGGACTTGTCACAAGGAATCAAATGCTGGTCTGTCATGCCTGGCATGACGTTTTGAGGGGTGCATGATGCCGCAGGAATTACAGGTACCTGAGCAGTGGTGCTGACATTGGCTGTGCCGGTTTTGGGCACCTTGGGGGCTGCCTCTTCTCAGGTGCAGGCGGTGCCGCGTGAGCAGGAGGGAGGACCGGTTGCCCACAAACATGGTGAGTGCCGCGCCGGTAACGATCCAAACAGCGCAGGTGACATGAGATGTTTCTTGCAGGGATGTGAAAAGATTAGTAAAAATAACAAGAAGTAAACACTCAAAATAGCTTCGTATTTGTGAATGTCCTGGTACCACTTTGAGGAAAGCGATTTATTCTCTCATCATGTGAAGAGACAGTGCTGACCCTTGTCTTTTACCTCAAGAGGGCTGGTTCTCACTATATTTGAAGTTCTGGAGCTTAAAGCTGTGAAAGACACAACGTAACAGACAAACCCATTTTTGTGAATAATGGCCTTTCCCATGTAATCCTCTGACCCCTTCCCTTTCCGCAGGGAAACCTACTTTTTGTGCCAGAAAGCTATGCAAATTGAATGCTGAGACTTGCCGTGTCGAGCCCCTAATGTGGCTCCTGATGGACTATATACGTGTCCGCAGAGAAGAGCGGCATTTAAACATGCAGTTATTGGACAAAAAGAACAGCCTTGTCTTCTGTTGCAGGCACTGACACATCAAGCACCCCTGGAAACATTGTGAGGAGCATGATAGATCAACTGTTTGATTCTTTGTGTCAAATCCCATCTCAGGATGCAGAGTGCAAGAGGGGCAACATAACCAGCCTTCTGCTCAAAAGATAGCTAAGGATAGAAGGATATGTGTGCATAAATTAAAGAGGGAGGGAGGTGGAGAAAAAATCCAAAATAGTGTTTCTGTTCACTAGTATTTGCAACAAACCACTGTGCTTAAAGCTGGTAAAATTACACAGGGGGAGAAAAAAAAAAAAAAAAAAAGCTGTGCTTTTATGTGTTATTTTTTCATTCAGTTAATGATGCACTTCAGTTCACTCAGAAATAAAGAGACACGCTTGAATCAATAAACAAGGACTAACTGAATGCAGTCTATCCAAAAGGCACTGTTTATGCATCAATCCTAAGCATGATGGCACAGAGAGCTCTGCTTCTCAATGCTGGGGTAAGGAGTCCAGGACGTTGCAGTTATTTATTGACACGCGACCTCCTCGGGGTGATAGGGCTGCAGGCGGCTTCGCAAGGTGAGCAGGAAGGACCCGTCTGGAGGAGTCACGCCTTCAGTTCACTGCAGCAGGCTGTACAGAACAGGGCCAGGGTGGGCATGAGGCCATCACTTTGTGGGAAACGTCGTGGGATAATGTGCGGGCTGGGAAGTTGGAGGAGCCCAAGAAACCTGGCTGTGCTGTGGATGATGAGTTAAAGACAGGACAAAGAGGGGAGGACTACTGCATATTGAGGTACTTACTGCCTCTACCAGGCGGGCTGAGATTGTGGCTGTGTGCACTACTTGTATTGGTAGAGGGTGGTGACATTTCTGTTGTGAAAGGTGAAAAGTTTGAGGGGGGGGGTTAAAGTTTTTTTTTAAACTTTGAATGGAATAAAACTATCAGAGCAACTTTTGAGTGCAGCCCAGTGGGAGTGCCCCTCCATCCAAACTATGTATTAGTGGGGACATGAAGGTGTTTGTAGCTCTAATTCCCCGCCTGACCATTCCTTTGGGTGCAACTGGCCTCGAGCAATAAGAAAAAGGAGAAAAATTAGAGAAATGTAAATAAGGAAGGTAACTTGCCATTTGTCACTTGAAAGTCCTTATTTCATGGCCTGTTCCCTGTTCTCCTGGAATTTTGTGTCATTATCTCCTGTTAAAAGGATTGAAATGACATTATTTGCATGGAAACTCGCATACAAATGGTGTCGTCTGTGCCACAAAGTTGCATTACAATGAAGGGAATGATGACTGTGTCACATGTACGTGACATTCTTTGTGTCATTAAATTTAAAGTCAATGCTGGCAGTTATAAACCACTCACGTCTCAAGAAAATACATCACTTCTGATCTGAAATGAATATTTTAAAACGCCAACTCCAACTGCATCAAACAGCAATAACCTGCAATGTCATCTAAAAAAAAAAAAAAAAAGAGGCAAAATTCTAAACAAAGGTGGACTTATGGGATTGTATGGTATACCACAAAGGAAAATATTTTAATAAGCTGTAATAATCTCCAGACAAACAGAATTCAGTGCTTGATGGTTAGCTCCTAGAGACATTTATAAGGCCTATTCAACATTATGTGTATTTTCAGAAACACTTGTGTTCCTAGATAGCTTCGGGTTTGTTAATTTTTGGGCAGAGTAGATGAATTAATTGTGGAGCAAGTTCCACAGCACAGACCTTTCTGTATGTTGTTACCATCCATTTCCTTGCCACAGTCTGACGCTGACAACAGGCCAAGCCTTTGAAAGATCTCCAAACTCTTCCACAGAGTCAAGGGCAAATGATGACAGGAAAGGCTCAAGCAGTTATCACTGTCAAAATGAATGAGAAAAGAGGAGGGACAGTAGGTGGATTAGGAAAGGTTTCATACTACTGCGATGATCAGAGCCATGCAGCAATGAGAGCCAGACGAGTAAGTACATAGACGGGTCTGCTTTCTGATTGATGCATTGTTTGTGCAGGTCAGTTGTAAAGTAAGGGACGGATTGCTGTGTTTTTGCAGGAGCAGCGGTAATTGTGCCCGCAGTCATCTGCACCAACCCTTCTGGTTCGAAGCTAGCTACTAGCATTTTTTCACTGATACAAAGAAAGGCACTGTAATACTTCCTTTAGAAAGTTATTGTTTTAACAACAGAACATGCTGTGCCACCTCCAAAGTTAGGTGTGTAATTTAAAAACCTCTAAAATACTTTAAAATAGAGAAGATCAATCTTTTAAATACAGCAAAGGAGCTCAAACTCCGTCTAAGCTGCTGTGCAGTTTAACCTCTCCCTCCTCACCCCCAGCCCCATGCACATGCACAAACACAAACCCCTCTGCAAAAAGAAAGTTTCTCTGGGGTATGTAACTGCATAGGCTCAGCAAGGGATCAGGCAGAGAGGAAAATCACTGTGCATGGGTCATTTCTTTTCTCTTATTGATACCATTTTAAATCTAATTGAAACACTCTTTGGAGAAAGCGGTGCTACCCACCCCTTCAGCTTTGATATGGCTTTTTAATCAGAGGACATTGTTATTTCACAATGAACACGGAAAGCATTTAAAACATTTTCTAAATGGAGTGCATTACTTCTGACCCCAGCCAAAAGACCACATTAAAAGGAGTTCAGTGGAATTTACTCCTTACAGTCTTCTGCGTTTGAAACATTGGTGCACATGTGGAATATGCTAAGGCATGGGTCTACTAGTTACAAAGGTTAAGCAATGATCTGACTTAAAAATTGAGCGAGGTCAGCACTTGCTGGTGAACCCCTGCCATGCTTTGGGAAGGTTTGATGTGAATGTTATGCCTGTCCCCAGGTGACACCATGGGTGCAGTCAACCTGTCAGGTTGAGACTGGGCAGAGTTTGCACAGCTCTCGTGGAAGCCAGATAGCAGTGAGCACAGCAATCTGATCCCAGCAGGGAGATGAAGTGTGGAGACCAGATTAATACTCCATAGTCTGGCTCTCGGTTTAGGACCAGAGCAGTGGGGTGGGCCCAGAGCTCTTCTACTGCCTGCCTTTTCCCCATTCCTCCAAGGCAGTGACTGATCTCACCCCCCACTGCCATCCTGCAAGCTGTCATGATGCTAGTAAGCCACATATGGGAAGAAGAGCAAGTTTGCTCTTCCGTTGGTTGTGCATTGGGGATTGTAAATGAGCCCTTAATGCCTACCTCATTTTATATTTTAGGATCTATTTCTTGCTTGTAAGAGCACAGAAGAAAAGATTAAAAGTGGGATATGACTGAAATGATGCATTGGGTCAAAGTCCTTTCATCCTTTTGCCCTAGTCTGTCTAGCATTTTTTTAAATCCCGTTCTACCCAGATACATTCAATTACAAAAGTGACCAGAAATAAATCAAACTTAATTAGTTTAAGATAAAAAACCCCCCAAAAAACCCCAAAACAAAACACAAACACAAGCCACAGAACCGATTAGATTAAGATGATTGGATCTAAGAGAGGCTGAAGCCCAAAGTGGGTGTATCAGTATTTTAAGGGAGTTCCATGCAATCTTAATTGCTTGCTTTATACAAGCAGACACTGGTGAGATACACTGCCTGTGAAGTGACAGAAGAAATGTTTTGGCTGCTCTTTGATGTAGAGTTCAGCTGTTCTGGTTTGTAAATATAACAGAACGAAAGGATATTGTACTCAACCCACTTCAATCAAGCAAGACACTGTGGCGTCTAAACTGCCGTTCCTCCATTGCTGAAGCTGCTGCTCAGAACAAAGACATAAAGAAAGTGAGAGAGGCAGAGGGAGCGAGAGGGTGGGAGAGAGAAAGAGGCTTCTGCATCTTTAATAATTAGCAAAGAGCTGCAGTGTTTAGCTAGGAAATTATGGTACATATGCTGTCCACTTGTTCAGGACCCCTGTATCGTGAGAACAAGCAAACATTCATCATCCACAGATGTCCGCCAGGCCCAGGTGACTGAAAATTCAATGCACAGCCTTCTCACAATGGGTCGAATGCTAATTGGGCGGCTTGGGGAGATTAGAATAGCCCTGGAGCTATTCTCTATCTGCAAAAGTCTCACAGACAATAGGGAAGTCAACAGTGTCTTTGTAAAGCTCTGTTTAACTGATGCTTATGAGAAAAATTAAGACGAGTAAATAAATAAAAAAATGCCACCAGTTCCTCTTTTTGTTTTCCTTTCCCAGTTGTGAGCTAGCTGGTTACTGCCTTTTCCTTTCCCTTCCTGCATAACTTCCTATAAATAGGGAATAGAAACAGGGGAGGGGAGACTGAGAGCGGGTAGGAGAAGAGAAATTGTATATGAACTATATCAGGAAATCAGAATGGGTGATGAGAGGCATATTTAGCCTACTGAATACTTCAGAAATGGAAGTAGGTTTTCTTAGTGCACTCCCTAAAAAAACCAAACCAAACCAAACCAAAGCAAACCAAAAAACAAAAACATGTTTATTTAGTTAAATGAGAATCAAGGCAGTTTGAGAGATGGGCTTGAAATCCGTGAAAGTGGAATTTGCTCCCATGTTTGCTTTTGTCTTGTGGATCCTTAGAAAATCTTTGTTTCTGCAAGTGTGAAACAGGTCAGATTTTCCTGATCCAGGCTCTGCAGAGGTCTCTGAGCTCTGTGGGTGTATTTTCCCTTCCCCAGAACAAAGAGCTGCATCACTGGAGATCTGTTGTTAGGTGGTGGGGTGCACCAGACCTTGGTTGTTTCGCATCGGTCAGTTCTGCCAGATCTTCTTGAGTTTGTTCCCTAATGCTGAATCCTGGATCTGTAAAACTGCACTTGCTGGGGTTGTGCAGGCACGGGTGACATTAAACTCCTTTGGAGTTTCAGGTTCAAATAAAACCCAAATCTCAAAGTAAAGCTCAGCTGAATCCTCTGTCTTTGACAGGGATTTGATAAGGACAGTCCATATTTCCATAAGTGGACTACCACAGTGGTGAATCAGGCTCGAGGAATTTATTATTAATTTCATTGGGATGGTACTGGTGTGTAATTATGAGATGAGTAAGGATGTACTGACTTCAGCCTTTTTTCATTCATCTTCAGCATGTGTTTAGGGAGAAGTCTGTGTGTGCTAAGTGAGGCTGTGAATTGCTATCTAGCTATTGTGTGAATGCTTCACGAGGACACTTTCAGCACACATCGAATGTGAGAAAGATTGTCCTACTTTCAAAGAGAAGCATAAAGCACCTTTTTGCTCAAGCACCTTTGTCTGCCCTTCAGCGTGGAGGATACTGAAGAGAAGAAAATAGTGTAAGTCTCTACTCAGTCGTATAGTTTCTTCTTCAGGGAGGCAAACCCTACACTCATATGGGTTTCACGGAAGTATCGCCCAGGTCGAAACTTTGAAACTTAGCAAAGATGTCTTGAAAGTCTGATGAGGTTAGCTCAAAAGTCTGCCAGCATCAGCTAATCTTTTTGTGGAATCTGGACCAGTTTCCAGTACGAAACACAAACAAAAAAAAACCCAAATGGGGTGAATTCCCCTTGCCTTCAGGCTTCATTATGAAGGTTTTGCAGAGCTCGAGGAACGATGTATTTTATTGTTCTCTCAAATCTGCCCTTTCTAAATCACCTTATTCTGATTTAACTGCAAAAGGCATTACTATTTTGGGTTCTTCCTATGTTAAAACTGAAGCAGTAAGCTAGGGACTTTCATAAGAGACTGTACTGAAATGTCAACAGATGGCTTGCTAATCATGTTAAAAAAATACTCATTTCTTTTCTAAAATGGCTTTTTTTTCAGTAAGTAAATCAGAAAGGAATGTTTATGATATAAAACATATTACTCACAACGTCTTTTAATTATCATACTTAATCATCAAGGTCAGGATGATAATTGTTTCTAAAAATTAACACCTCATTTTTCTGAGATGCTTACCAAAATACATGGTCAGAAATATGAATTACTAGTGTGGAACCCAGTTAGGAAAATGCATCTTCTGTTCACTAAACCAAATGTATACTTAAATACCATGAAGCCCTTTAAAACTAAATACCTATTTAAGGCACAGTCTAATTAGTCCACTCACTGCCTAGTAAAAGCATACTGTACCATATGCCCTAGAATAGGGTGCCATGTGGGTGTTCAGCAATGACACATATTTGCAAGTACTTTATTATGAGATAACGCAGTGCCATTAATATATCTTAAACATGAATGTTTTTTGTAACCTATTGGAGACAACTATGGTTGGCAGTTAACACAAACTACCATGATATCTTGGCAGCAGCGGCACTTCATTTGCAGAGGGATGAGCAATTCATATGGACCACCACCTTATATCATTCATGCTACCACACAGCAGCATTCTAAACATGTGCAGACTGTTGAAGCCTTATCTTCTGCCTAGAAACATGTTCTCTCTTTATTTCTTTCTTTCTCTTTTTCTTGGCCCCAGACCAGTCCTGTTATGGGGGTTGCTTTGCAGTGATGATAGCCCATATTATAAATAGCGGGATGCAATGAAACTATTTATTTTCCTTAACGAAATCATTTACTAGGATCTCCAAACAGCAAATAATGGACTAAGGCTCTGAGATTCATCGCTTTTAAATCCAGGAGAATTATGACAATCTTGCTCTGTGGTCACCCAGATGTGGTTCTCTGGTATAATGTTGCCTAGAGAGCTTTCTACAGATATTTGTGTCTACAAGAAGCTGCTGCTGCTTTGGGTTACACATAGAGTAATATCAGTTAAGCTGTCCACAAGCAGGAATGGCACAGGCCTTAGAACCAGAACAGACAACTTCTGTATAATGCCTATAACTTGTGTATAACGTCTATAACTTGTGTATAACCTACAGTGTATCTTTTAAATCGAAATACAGTTTTGATTCAAAGACTCCAAGCCATGGAAAGTCCAATATTTTCCAGGTAAAAAGTAGTGCAGAAGAATAAGGTAGTAGGTTTGGACATTAGGAGAAGGTTCTTCACTGAGAGGGTGGTCGGTCGCTGGAGCAGGCTCCCCAGGGAAGTGGTCACGGCACCAAACCTGCCAGAGTTCAAGGAGCATCTGGACAATGCTCTTGGTCATATGGTTTAGTTTTAGGAAATTCTGCGAGGAGCAGGGAGTTGGACTCAATGATTCTTATGGGTCCCTTCCAACTTGAGATATTCTAAGATTCTATGATTCTAGGGTTTGTGTGAGAGTTGGCATAATAAAAGTTTATTTTCATTGATTTGTGAATTATTATTAACTTGTCTTTGGGGTTTTTTCATTTTTTTTCAGAGGCTTGCAGCCTTCTGTGTGTTCTAATTTAGTTTTCAAAACTCTTCTCCCACATGTTCTCTAGACAACCTGCAACCTAAATGCAGATTCACTTGTGGGCTGAGACCTCACATTGAAAACTAGTATTTTATCATTTTTCCCACCATTTACATTGTTTTCCAGTAGATGCTGTTCAATTAATAACATGCAGTACTGCAAATAAAACTAAACCAGCATAGACATTTTTAGAGATATTCACACAGCAGAGCATAAAATGAAACAAAAAAAAATCTTTATATGAAACAGCTGCTTACAGGAAACACTATGCGTAATCTTTGGCCATATCAAAATTTGAATTCAAGTTGTTAGATTCACTCAGGGAGAGAGCGTGGGGGAGGGAGAGATGACAGAGAGAGACTCTACACTTCCAGTGCTCATTTACCGCAGAAATGAATGTAGTGTAAGACTCTGTACAGTTACGGGAAATATTAATGAAGAAGTAGAAAGTAGGAACATGTTGCCTGATGCTCATACTGTTTTCAAACTGAAGAGTAATAGTAGAGGAACAACACTAGAACACACCGATGAGTTAAAATAATATGTTGCTTTTTCTGGTGAATAAGTTTGTATTGGTGAAAAGCCTGATACTACACAGAGAGTGGAATAGGAGCTGCTCCGAAGAATACCAATGTCAGTGGAAGTCTTTGTGTGTATTCCCATGGGTTTGTGATCCAGGTAAAATCACAGACAAATTATAGATAAAATCTTAATTCAGATTTCACATTTTCTAACTCTGAGTGTGGACTTCAGTGAAGTGACTCTTCATTTACGTATATGTAAGTGGGGACAACTGCTAATCTATAATGGAGCAATCACAAAGGGAAAAAGCTTCCAGATGAGGAAGATGGATATCTCCAGGACCAGGAAGGGCTGCCAGTAACTGGCCAGTTGGTTGTGCTGCCACAAGTAACCATGCAGACCGGCCTCTGATTGTGAAATTTGCTTCCAGATTTTTCTGCAATGCTTGGAAGGATGTCGCTGAAGATGCAAATCTGTGGGCCTTGTTTCTAAAATGTGAACAGCAAAACTGGGTGGTGGAAATACCTCACTTCTTTCAATTATGCTAGCTTTTATGCTGGTGGGTATTGCACAAGTCCTAGTTTGAAGGATACACAAAAATAAACAACCAGTGATGGCTGTGAGTGTGGTTTAGCTGATAGGGCAACTGGAAAACTGGGTTTTATTCCAAGCTCTTTTACTAACACACCTGAGTGGAATAAACCACTTATTTTTCTTTGACCCCAATAACAGTCTATAAGATAAAATCTCTTGTAAGAAAGGACTATCTTTTGCAAAGTATGTGGATAGCACCTCTCACACCAGAGTTGTGATTTCAGTCAGGGTCTCTGTGTGCTCTGCTGACTGAAAACTAATTAATAGTATTGAGCTTGATATTTTCACATTGTTTAAAGGTTAGAAACTTTCTACCCTAAACGCACAGTTGAGCATTTTAATGTCTTTTTTTTTAATAGAAGTTCAGCAACAATCCTCAGGTTTTCTCTCCCTGTTTCTTAAAAAAGATTTAAAAATTGATGTAGAAAATTATAACTCAATCTTAAAAATATTCCATTGTGACAGGAGGACAGATATCAGTGTCTTTTTGTTATGTGAGTTATTGAAGTTTGACATCCTTTGAGGAATATTTTTCATAACCCACTGTTTGCTACCCTGTCTATCCAATTATTTAGAACAAGCAATCTGTCATTTTATTGTTTCCTTCCAATTATGTAACTTTGGTGACAGTCATGGCAGAGTATCCTCTGTAAGGAAAATCAAATCTCACTGTGGATTCCAAGGGCTGCAGAGTGTGTGTACGTGTGTACATGTGCGTGCATTGTGTGGAAATGGAGTGGAGGTGGAAATATTAAAAGAGGACAGTTGGTGAGTGTCATTTAAAAAGTAACTGCTTGTACACACTGCAGAAGATCCAAAAGGGAAACAAAATGTATTTCCCTGATTCTCAGTTTTCAGAAGCAGAATAAGCATAACCTGTGCAGGTAGTGGATGCTCTACTGCAAATACTGAAGTGATGACCACACTCTCTCTCTCCCACAATTATATAGCAATTTCATGTATTTAGCCTAAAAAATGCCCATAGTGCTGTGAAGAGAAACTATTCCATTTTCAGGGTGGCCATTCTGTCTCTCTGTCCATCTGAGATACTCATCTATCGATAAGGCCAGAAAGAGGGCCAGTCCCTTGGAGCTGGTATCAGATCAGACACATTTATTAAACAGTGAGGGACAAACGGGGTCCCCAGTTACAGCATGTTGCTCCCTTCAACTTCAGAAGCAGCTGCACAATGTGCTGGGAACAAAGCTCACTATCATTTTAATTTAGTGACTGATAGAGTCAGACTGGAATTTTTCAGGCTTATATACTAAATTTGAAACTGGAAGCAAGTCGCTAGGGTGTGCCGTCTTTGTTGCCGATGGAGGGAAGGGAAAAGTGGCAGTTGGGACCAACACCAGTTAGCTAGTCAGAAAGTAGAGAACAGCAGTGAAGCTGGGAAGAAACAGCATGCAAACAGCTGCAGTGTGAGATAGAATAAGCGAGTGTCAGTGGTGTTAGATGGTAGAGCTGTGTGAACACTTTCACACTCAAAGCAAAATTGTCAAGTTATCGTGTCCAATTGGGCATGGATTTCTTCTTATATCACGGCAGTACCACAAGCTGTACTGGTTGCAGAGTTACAGAACCTTTAATTAAAGAAGCAGAGGAGAAAAAAAGAAAATTAATAAAATTGTCATTCTCATTTGAGATATTTGAAGAAGAATACTATACTCTGCTGTAAACCTATGCTGAACAAAACCGTGTAAGCATATGCTTATGTCCCAGTGAAGTCATGCTTAAGTACTTGTGCTTTGTTGAATTTGGGCTTCAAAGTTTCAACCATTTAAACTAAAGCCACTTTGATATACTATCATTTTTTTTTCTTTTCCTTTTGTCTGAACATTCAATGTGTTTCAGAGTCAGCACTGGCCAACCCAGTTCTTCTGTGTATCTATCTCACTTACAGTTATAACTTGTGAAGGTGCTCAAGCTTTTGGGGGCACTTCAGCAGGAGCTGATAGCATGATCAGAGATCTAATGATTACAGACACTATTAGGGAGCCAACCTTTACAGCACAACTTCACAGGGATTTTTTCAGCACATTATCCAAATTTAATTAGAAATCAGAATTTTTATCTACTATTTGGAGATGATCTCCCTAAGTTGACAGTATACCCTACCCCAGCCCACTAGTATTTCTGCTACATGCTGCTCTTGCTTGGCCCGTGTACATCAGACATTTTCTAAGGGAGTGAGATAAACTTACTTGCAAACTGCTTACAATTTTCTTTACACCAAATTTCAAGACGATTTTGAGGTAGTTTTAAAAATAGTTCAGTGAAATTTTATGACTCTGTTTTCAATGTCAGTTCAGTCAAACCACCTTCCAAACAAACCACAACTGAAAAATGGCGTGACCAGCTCTGGATCCATTCTCTACGAAGACTCCTATGCTTTATGATTTGTTTCTCTCCCAGTCCTTTACCATAAGTATTTCAGCATATTCAGTGCCCCCTCCCCCTGCTTTTTTCTTGCAGCTGTTTGAGGAGGCCAGCTGGGGTCTCAAGACTAGATGCTGCTGTCCTGCTTTGTAGATGAGTGGCTTTTTTATATGAACAAATGTAGTGGCCCATTGGCATGGACCACTAGGTCAACATGCCCACAACTTGTTGCAGATATTTACATTGTTTTACAAAATAACTAAAGCCAGCAAATAAATCATAGCTATCAAAGCAAATAGAACCAAGGAGACTCCTGTGCCCATGATGGTGCCCAGACCACTAAACATTACCTTGAATGAGATGTGAGGAATAAAAAGGCAAGGAAAGTTTGGGCACATAAGTAATTTTGCTGGTTTTGGCAGGGATAGAGTTAATTTTCTTCGTAGCAGCTAGTATGGGGCTATGTTTTGGAGTTGTGCTAAAAACAGTGTTGTTTTAGTTGTTGCGAAGTAGTGCTTACACTAGTCAAGGACTTTTTCAGCTTCCCATGCTCTGCCAGGTGCACAAGAAGCTGGGAGGGGTCACAGCTGGGACAGCTGACCCCAACGGACCAAAGGGATATCCTGACCATATGATGCCCTGCTCAGCAATCTAAAAGCTGAGGAAAGAAGAACGAAGTGGGGGATGTTTGGAGTGATGGCGTTTTGTCTTCCCAAGTAACCGTTACGCGTGATGGAGCCCTGCTTTCCTGGAGATGGCTGAACACCTGCCTGCCGATGGGAAGTAGTGAATGAATTCCTTGTTTTGCTTTGCTTGTGTGTGCGGCTTTTGTTTTACCCATTAAACTGTCTTTATCTTAACCCACGAGTTTTCTCACTTTTACTTTTCCAATTCTCTCCCCCATCCTATCGTGGCGGGAGTGAGTGAGCAGCTGTGTGGGGCTTAGTTGCCAGCTGGGGTTAAACCATGACAGTCATGCTTGCAAAAGACACCAAGGGAGTGATCAGTAGTTGCAGTAGTCTGTAAGAGTTACCAGCAGGAAAGGCACTGTGGGTATTACTATGCAAATGAGCACACCGTGAAATACAGTGGCTTCACAGATTGTCAGGTATTCTGGTATTGCTCCTCCAGCTTTTTATGCTGAAATAGAGTCCTGTACCATTAATGCTAAATACTAAAATGACCTGGGACAAATTCAGAGCCTGGCCTAAGTCCTTTGAAGCCAATGTAGTTATAACAAGAGTGATTTTTACTGGTTGTTTCCTTATTAATTTTTTTCTATGACTGATAGTTCTGCTTTTGAATGTGGTAGTAAGTATGGAAACAAATTTATCACCATGTTAAGAATGGGACTAATTTATATCTAAGCCAATATACAACTCATGGCTATTACGGAAAAGCTTAACACTGGATACAGTGAACTTGAGCCGTGGAAAACTAGAGAACAGGACATTGCTCAGATCTCCTGGGTACTCAAATCAAAACATAATGCAAGTCTCTATTTAAAAGAACTCTGACTGGAAATTCTCCATACAGCACAGATTTGCATGCTGGATGTACATTTTCTAGGATATCTTTCCAGAAACCTGCATTTAGATAGAAGTATTTTACAAAGTCTAAATCCTAAGATTTTATATGTATCATGGTCTTTATTTTCCATTTTCATTTCTCTGTGTGTGCTGCAGATAGGTAAAAAGAAGGAAGGTGGGTTTTATTTGACAGTTTTGGATATAGAGAATCCATAACAAATTCCACTGTATTAGGAAGACTGTAAAAAAAGATCCTTCTTCAAATCCTGAGCCCAAATGAACTAAACTTTTGTGATCCATCAGTCAAATAGTTGACAAGTCTTCTTGAGGACCCCATTCGGTGAGCCTTAAACAATTTGAACTTGGCTTTTTCTTTCATCCTTAAAAAAACCCAAAACACCAGAGTTTGGGAGAAGCTTAGGTAATACATTTGTCTTTTATATTCAAACTCCTACTATTTGTTGCTTACACTTTTAGACACATTTAGAGAGCTACATACCCCTCTGCATAACTAGACAGCAACACATTTTTTAATTCAGGAAAGAAAAATTTACCTGGGCAGATATGTTAAGGTACTAACTCAAATCCCTTACATTAGTTTTTCCATGATATTATAAACATTTATCTTATGTTTTTATTCCAGGCCATTCTCCTTCTCCAGACATCGTATGTCTCTTTAACCTGCTCCACTCAAGTTTCCTGTTGCCAGAGAAGCCCCAGGATTTATTTTTAATTCTGGAACTCTTTCTGTCCTTTTGCATCTCTAGCTATCAATCTTTTTAGGTGCTGTGTAGCTTATGATATGACAATGATTTTGAACCCAGATAGTGGCACAACTGATTTGCATCACAGCTTGTATCTATACACAGTGCAGTCAATAGCAGTGCATCAAGTATGGGTGCAGATACATGCCTTTTGTGTTGTGCCACAAAAAAGACTGACAGACAGTCTTTAATGAACAAAATTTGGCATGCCTACTTCAGCCATGAGCTGTCTATAAAGCCCGTGGGTTAGGTCTAGGATAGCAGCTATGTTCCCTGACCTCTACATATAAAGAACCTTCCTGGAGACATGTGTAACTTCCTTGCAAAGCAAAAGATAACTTTTTCATAAAGGAAGTGGATATTCTGTAGCTTCTTTCAGAAAAAAACCCCAAAACAACCTGTTGAGTGGTTTTCTAGATAACAAATAAGGACCTCTTCTCTCTAAACAATTCTTACATTTCTTCTTGGAAATTAGTATTCCCTTCTTTTCTTCTGACATGCGTGACTTCCTAAAATAATCCGTTGATATCTCTGAGCATGTAAGAAGTATGTGACCACTCAAAAGACACTGTTTACATGTTAAAGGCGAGGGCCCTGGGTGGGAAGCAGTGTTTAGAGATCTGTTCTGTCTTTGGTTTTGCCATAATCTCCATCTCCAACCTCACTCACTGACATCAGTTTTGCAATTCAAGTTGAACAGGGTAATTTATTCATTATAAATTGCTGTAAATCTGTACTGAATATTTTTCTGGAAAGTCTAAGACTGGTTAAAGCACACATATTCCTGTATGTGTGGCAAGTGAAAACATTTTTAATAGCGTTAAGGGCTCTAACCTGGAAGGTGCTAAGTATTTTCAGCAATGTGTTTCGAGCCCTCAGTTTTGAGGATGATTGACGTCTTTTAAGATCAGGCCCTCGTTTTTCACCTAAGAAATGAAATAACACATCAGTTTAATTTGAAGTGACTTTGCCATAAACCTATTTCTCTTTCAGAATGGGTTGGATATCAGTAGGATTAAATGTTCTGACTACAGAAAGAAATTCCCCCAAAAGTAAGCTTTTAAATGCCCCTTCAAACAATGATCAGATGTGGAAAGTTGAGATCTGTTTTCAGTGTGTGGCAGACTGGCAGCAACTGGACCTAGGCTTAGAGTTTCTGCCTTCACTAACACAATTTTGTTAGTAAGTCTGCCAAAACCAGGAAATTGCTGGCAGCTTTGGTGGAAAGTGGAGAATTCAGTGGGTTTTTTCATCCCAAAAGGTTTGCACTTATGAAGCGCTCTCTTGTATAATGAAGTCCATTTGTCTGATGTAAGAGATTTCAACAGCTTGTCAATGTTCCACAAGAAGCAAGAAGAAATGGTTCAGTTGATGCTGTATGTAGAGGTAACAAAGACGCCAAAATGCCATGCTCTGCATTCTGCTGTTTGTTTGGTGTATCAGGGAAATGTAAGCAGAGTGGGAACGTAATTTAATTCAAGGTCAGCCACAGACGTTATGTGAGGCCTCACAGAATGAACAAATGAATAATAAACAAAATTAAAAACATCTATTTCTGTCTTTATAGTCTGTCTGTTTGTTTGGCACACTGTATTGTGGAAAGTGCTATGAATTACAGTTTTGGAAGGTCAGGTTCTTTGTACGTTATTTTGTTTATTGATACTACTCAGGGGTGGGGAGAGAAGAGGTGAACCTGAGAATAGGAAGGTTTAGAATTAGTATTAGGAAACCTGTTTGGTAGAAAAGTCTGTTCAACTCTTTTGAAAATGTTCCTAAAGGAGGAGACAGAAGCCTGCTTGCTTGCTTCAAGTTAAACTTGAAGTGGACAAAACACTCCAATGTATAGCACTGGGACATTCTGTGCTGTTGAGTCTTTTCCAGCTCTAACTTCTATAGGCTATCACCTATGAGTCCATGCCACTCATGTACTCGGGAGGGTAGAATTTAACCTGATGTTTGTATGCAAACATTTAAACAGAAACCATTGAATCATTTTGCAAAGGATGATACTGGTGTGTCTTAGAAAATGAGAAAGCTATAACAAGAGTCCAGGTAATAAGACATATATTTATTTTTCATTTGGAGGTGGTGTCAAATAGCACACTAAAGTTTCTGAAGAGTTCTGTGGGCTGCTGTGCCTCATGTACATAAATATTATCAGACAAAGCTCCTGTGTATAAATATTCCCAGACTTGAACTTGTTGCCAATTCAAATCCCTTTATATTGCTCTTTTCCTTATGTAGATCCAATATTCCCACTGCACTCCAGCAAAGCAGCAATTTCTATTTATAGTTTCTCTATTCTATATTTGTTATAATGAGTATGGATAATATATGCTCACAGAAGTTATTAATACTATTGCTGTTACGTGCATAGCAATTGCATCGTCCTGCTCTCTCAGGCATTCAGATGGAAAGAACAGGAGGAAACTGTTTATGTTTCTCTAGTTCATGAAAATATACCAACATCAGGGCACCCCAAGCGATGATGCCTGGATTGCTCCGAGTTGTATGTGAAAAATCTCTCTTTTTTTCCTTTGGTACACACTGTGTATCACTAGTGTTCCCATTATGTATCAGGGGCTTCTCGAACATTTCATGTTACACCTATGAATATTGACTAACAGCACTATATCAACATTGTCAAAAGCCAGTCCTAATATTTGACAACATCAAAGGGAGATAGGATGTGTTTGCTCTGATGGAGCTTGGACATGCGGGATGATGTACAGAAAAAAGGAGTGGAAGAAAAGAAGCCCTTGATATCAAAAGACTAACATTTGGTGTTCTTAAAAAAATATCTAACAGTAACTATCAGTGAAGTTGATTTAAGTGAAGCTGAATGTTCAACATAGCACATTCCTAATGTGTCTGCTTAAGAGAACCAGTTTGTGATATTGTTGAGTTACTGTATGCAAAGAACAAATAAGGGTGATTTGTTTGGGTTTTTTTTTTTTCTTCTTTTTTTATTCTCCTGAAAGAGTAGCAGAAAGCTGGGCTGGATGGTCTTTCTTAATGTAAATCACTGATTAATAAAATGTGTTATAATAGGTGTGACACGCACTTTAAGACTTTCAAAGCTATGTAGTCTCCCATTAATTCAAGTGCAAATTGGAATATGGTTACATTCTGTTGAAATAAAGTGACTGAGACTTCAAGGGTCCCATTTTACTTACATTTATGAAGTTTGTGATAATTCACCACAGCAGCAAAAACTGGCAAGAACAGAGAGATTCAATTTGGTCTCTCTCTTTCTCTCTCTCTGTCTCTCCTCCTAATGCTTAATAAATTTTCCAGAAGAGAGATACACATACTATATTCTCAGGGCTGTTAGTTTAAGAAATGTACTGCTTGCTTTTTCCTTTTATAAATTAATTACAGTTGAACCTTCTACTAAATCCAGAGAAAATATTTCTGTTTGTAAAAAGGTTTTTCATACATTATGGTCTAATCCTGTACGATTTAACTGTGGTCATGATCTTTTTCTCACACTGTGGAAAACATGATTTCACTACAAAAACTTTTTTTTTTTCCCCCTGATATACTGTGTCTTTCTGGCATTATACAAGTCATTGAAATTGTTTACTTTTTGTCATTGTTTTTCTTGGTCAGATAATACTTGTGCAGGGAGAGTCATGGGGAAGGGCTCAGCTTAGTCCTATTGAGCCTAAGAGCCTTTAATCCGCCCATTCTAGGTAATGAGTTTGTGCCACTTGTGTTTTGTTTGTCTCTAGTTGTATGTTTTCCTCATGCTTTTCTGGGTGCAATCCAATCAATGTTTAATTTCCCAAACTGGCCCAGTGAGAAGATTTATTTCACTGTGTTTGTCCTGCAAATGATATTTATTCTGAAGTTTCAGGAAAGGTTATTGAAACACTTCAGGAAAAGAAAATGAGCAAGAGAACAGAAGAGGTTTGCCTGGGCATTCATTTGAATATGCATGTCAAGAATCTCTTCAGGTCCTGGGACAGGCTGAGATTTCAAAGTGCAGAAGAAGAGTACTAACTGAGCTGGTGCAATGGCTGCACAAGGTAGCTGTTGTTTATATGGCAGAAAGAAAAATATTTAGGAGGAGAAATGTGCACAAACCAGTGACCAGCTGTGGCTGTCGTATCATTTCTTGAAATCAGAAAGCAAGGTAAATCCACCCATACTTTAGAGACATCATTGGATAGTGCCTCAAATAAGTGAAGGCTTTAAAAATTGTGCCAGAGACTGACCTTCCATAATCTTGTGCAGTTAATCTAGTACGTTGATCTCATTACACTGCATCTGTCATACCTGGTATTGTGGGTCAGGGAAGTAAAAAAGGTGGTTTAAAAAAATGGTCAAAGCATTCTAATAAAAAAAGCCTCAAAGTTATACTTTGCTTTTTTATTCAAGTCCTTGCTAAAAATAAATCGCACTTACATAACACTTTCCACAGGAGAATCTCTGACACTTCACAGATTTGAACATAGCCTCCGAGAGTGCTGGTGAAATAGCAGGCAATACTCTGGCATTTCTGCCTTGAGTAAATGAAAGCAAAGGAAGTTGCGTGTCCCTTTTTTGACAACAGAAAGCTTGAGAAATGAAGCATGGAGGAGCCCACCGAAGAGGAATTCCTTTATAATTTTAGTCAAAGTTTGGAATATTAAAAAAGTCCTCATATTTTTAGAAATCAAAACATTTAGACCCAGACTTTTTGATTTGACAATGAAATTTTACTAACTTTTTACAATTGACAAAATTCGTGGAAGAACTGCGAGACTGGGAGCGGCACTCCAGGCTCCCACTCTTTCGCTCCAAAGGATGTGTAATTCTGCCTTTATGACAAATGTGTAAGAGAAATTATGAGAACAAGGAGACCCTGCTGGGCTATATCATACTGCTTTGCAGTGTATGTGGAAGGTACAGCAGCGGCAGAGGTTATGCCACTGTTAGAGAAATCTGTTTTCACAAAGGGCTGTGTTTCATAATGAGACTGGAACAGAGCAAAATGTCAATGCCTTCTTCATTTAACTGGAAATATTTTAGGCAGCTTGTAAGCAATTATTTTATTTGGTGGGTAGATATGTAATTGCGCTATATAGTTTTTAAGCATGAAGTCTAAATAACCCCACATGAAAAGGAAAAAGTCCTTTTTAGTGGTTATGAAAATAAACTGTTAAGCACCCAGCAGTGAAAGGGTCAAAATGGTTGTATTAACTGAACTCTCCTGAGGACATATGTTGTTTACAGTATATGTTTAAAATAATATTCCTGGCTAGTCAGGCTTTCCCTCAGGATAATGCAATTACAACAGTAACAGAGGATTAATTAAAGACTCTCCCATAGGTGTTGCTAGAGATCTTGAATCGACCAAAGGGGGATACATTACCAACTCAGCACAGAGGTGAACAGACCAGAGCTGTTCAAAATAATTAGTTAGGCACAAGGGCAGGGTTGAGCTTTTTGCCTCATTTATCTGATTTTGATTAATACTATAATTTCTTTTTTTTTATGCAGAAGAGGCATATTGGTTCCCATTTATGTATGAGAAATGCATAAGGAAGATCAAGATGCTGAATAAAGAAATCAATAGCAAATGAATTTATTCTGGTCCAGTGTCAAGTAGGATATAATTTTCTTTTATTTTTTCTTTTTTTTTTTTTTCTTTGACACCTGGTTTAAATGCTTGGCACCAAGGGGTAATTTTTCTGCCTCAAAGGGAGCAACAGTCCTGCTCATGCACAATGCATGGAGTGATGCAGATGCATGACAAGGAACAACTGCAACATGAGAGAGTATTAGAGCTGGAGACTTACCTCCCTGTTTTTTGCCTTCAGAATCATCCCTGCATGTACTTGCAAAGTCCTGATAGAAGCTGAGTCATAGTTCTCAATTTGGCAAGGCCACTAATTTGGAATTAAAATGGTAAAGTTGAAAAAATGAAAGTGCTCCCTCTCTCCAAAGGTCTTTCAAGACAGAAAAATTATAGCAATCCAGAATGTCTTATTTTTGCATAAATGTTTATTTTGGTATGTATCTGTCTTGAGGTTCCTGTTCCGGACGAACATCTCCTTCAACAGAAAAGATAAAATGTGCAAAATTTAGATGAAGTGTACAAAAACTTGCATCAGAAATGAGTGAACACCTATCTCAAATGAGGTGTACTGGGGAGATTTGGGCTAGATCCCTCATGTGTCATAATCTGTCAACAGACTGATTGTGGGATGTAAAGCTAATCTTAAAGTTTCTGGGGCTGTTCTGAGCATATCTGCCCTGAGCTGTGTTAGGGCAGCCTCCCATTCATATTTTATGTATTTATCACATTTTTTCCATATAAAAACTGTACAAAAATCTCAAAAGAGAAGATTGAAATAAATCACGTAATCATTTATTTAGAACCTGCATGAAAAAAAAATATATCTCATGAAGAAAGTGATTAGCTCTTCATAGTGCATGTTCTATTGTTAAATCAAGGAACATGAAGTCAGATTGGAGCATATTATGGGGCATATTATGCCAGTTAACCTTATCTGAGGATCTGACCCATTTTAAAGATGTGGGCAATCTCATTTGTTTGACTGGATTTATTTTGTCATACGCAATGAATTTGTCTGAAATGTGGCAGAGTTACAAGAAGTGAAAATGAACTTATGCAATGTACGTATTTGCTGTTTATTAAGTTTTCTTTCAGATATTGTAAATATGAAGCTTACAACAATAGAATATATTCAACTTATTTAGCCATAAATGTGAAGGAAACTTTATGATGTTCCAAACTTTCTTAATGAGTAGGGACACTGTGTGTTTTAATTCCTGAAGTAGTATGAGAGAAAGGAAAGAATTCTAAGAAGATATAAGGACATTTTTTCAAAGAGACTCAAAATTTCAGAAAGGTTGTGTCGGTTTAACTGAGAGAAGAAGCTGAGTTTATTTGTGAAGGAAGTCTTAGGAAAGTGTAGCCCATTTCACTGCATGAAAAACCTCCTCTTTATTGATATCATGGCAGGTTTAGAAAAGAGTATTCAGGAAAATACTGCAAGGGGAAAACAAAGAACTTGCCAAGAGAAACATGAACTCAATATCTACTGTACCTATAATTTTCAAAGGCAACAGTTAGTAACATGACCCTGGTAGATTGTTATGTGCCATCACGTTTCACAATTGCCCCTTGATAAAAAAGAGACTCTTCACTGAGAATCAGAAGTCATGTGTGTTCATATAAATACACTTTTTAACTGATCTCAAAGAATACAGTATCCGAAAAGGACACAGTTGTTTCCCACTGATGGAGTACTGCTTTGTGCACGTTTCTGGACCTGTGCAAACAGCAGAGTTGCATGTCGTGGCGTCTGTGCCTCAGAGGTTTTCTTATGGCTCTGTTTAAGATCTTTTCTTTGTACTGTGCATTTTCACATACCTATCAGTGCCACCAGGACTGATTGCACCGCTCAATATATGAGCAGTGTGCATTGCAATTTTGACCTGCTTGTCAATATTGGAAGTATGCGGCAGCTGTGCATTTTTGGGGAGGCTTCATTGATCACATAGGAACTTTATGACTGCATATAGCTGTGCATGTGGAACTTGTTATGATATAGGTAGGACAGTGCAGGCAGATAAAAATGTTCTCTTTTTCTTTTCTGTAAAGTTTTGCATTTCCCTTAGTTGCACAAATAGGCACTTACGGATATCGTAGGTCCTAATGTTATAGCCTACTGGAGGTCCCTTTAGTAGCTGTCACTAGATGGTGCTAGCTGTATAAGAGAGGTGTCCCCTTCTTTTCCATCTCCAGTTCAGAACTTGCTCTGTCAAGGACCCGGAGTGCTTTGGTTCAACGCAAGAAATGTGTTTCCACAGAGTTCTGGGAATACAGAGCAGCTGCTTTGTCCCTAAAGGTTAATAGGTCAATGGGGATTAATTAGGGAATTGCCAGAGGTTTGGATTTACCTTGTGTGTGTATGCGGATTTCTCACAAACGCAAAGGAGATCTTTCCTTCTGGCAGTATTTCCAAGGGAGTTTAAGATACGCAGAGGACCACTAGTTTTATTTTGGCATTTTCTCACCTCCACCCAGAAGGAGGTTATCAAGTCTGCTAGAAACCAATCCTCCTTCTCACCAACACAGGGATCTCCTATATTGTTGTTCAAAAGTCAGCCTGGCAGAGGGCGGGGGGGACCAAGAGTGACTGGGTGTAGGAGAGGTGGAAAGGGGAGCACTGCATCTCAGAGGAGTGGGCTTTGCCCCATACTTTGTGCGGTTGCTTGGAGCCGATTTGGACGGTTCCTTTGAGTCCTAGCAAATATGGAAGAAGGTCTTAAAAAAGGGCCTTTTCTCTTCTTCAGAAAGCATGTGGAGTAGGCTCTGGACTAAGGACAGTGGAAAGTATATGGAGGGTGGGAGACAAAAACGAGTGGAAAGTCTAGTTAGGAAACAGCACAAATTGTGTTTTCCCTGCTGTGGGTTTTCTTCACTAATTTTAATGGTATTCCAATGAAAGACAAAACCTTCCTGAGACCAAACCTTCATGTCCTTGGCCTCAGGAAGGGTTTATCTGAAGAAGGCACCAGTTAAAGACATCAGGTTTTCACCCTTAGCAATAAAAGCCTTTCCCTTCTGGTGAAAGCAGGGCACATTGTTCTCAAATGGGGAGAGATGCTAAGTGCAGTGACAATTGTTTCCCAGAGAGAATGATTTGGCAGGAAGCCAGTATTTAATCACATAGCCACATCACATCATTACAGAGCATCACTCAGTGCAACCACTTGATGCAGTGCACCACACCTCTGTAGCATAATGCTGGCTCCCTGCCAACAATTTAGAGAAAACTGCTATCAGCTTTTATAATTGCTTCCCTTGATGAAACAACCCAGTGAAATGGCAGGGCTAGAATGGGGACAAGAGGGAGAGTTATGAGACCACAAAGTTCCCAGACTTCCAAGTTGCACCTATTAGCCAGCAATTAAATTACTGGCCAACTTCAAAAGTCCACCACAATTGGCACTAATTGTCAGCCTTGCTGGCAGTCTCCTCACAGAGGCCAAGGATTAAATGTATGTAAAGATGGAGTAGCTCACTATATCCCTAAAATTATGCCCTTGGGCAATATTGGAGGCTTTTTTGCAGCTGACCATTCTGCACACATCCTGTAGCTGAGCCAACAACTTAGCATGGCACAGCACTATATATACATGTTTACATTATCACTACAAAAACACTGTTGATCATACATGGAAAGAAAAAGCCCACCAGAATGTTTAAGACAATGTGTGTTCTCCTACATGCTATCTACATCATTTGACACATGAGCCAGCAATGTGCCCTTGCCGCAAAGAAGGCTAAAGTTTTCGTGGGCTTCATTAGACAAAGCATTGCCAGCAAGGCGAGGAAGGTGATCCTTCTCCTCTACTCAGTCCTGGTGAGGCCACATCTGGAGCACCATGTCCAATTCTGGGCTCCCCAGTACAAGAGAGATATCCCCAGTAAAAGAGAGACATGGAGCTACTGAAGGGAGTCCAGTGAAGGGCCACTAAGATGGTTAAGGGGCTGGAGCATCTCTCCTATGAAGAAAGGCGGAGAGAGCTGGGACTGTTCAGCCTGGAGAAGAGAAAGCTTAGGTGGGGTGTTATCAATGTGTACAAATATCTGAAGGGAAGATGTAAAGAAGACAGAGCCACGCTTTTTTCAGTGATGCCCAGTGACAGGACCCGAGGTAATGGCCACAGACTGAAACACAGGAGGTTCTGTCTGAATATCAGGAAACACTTTTTCACTGTGAGGGTGACCGGGCACTGGCACATGTTGCCCAGAGAAATTGTGGAGTCTCCATCCTTGGAGATATTCAAAAGCCATCTGGACATGGTCCTGGGCAACTGGCTCTAGATGGCCCTGCTCAAGCAGGAGGGCTGGACAAGATGACCTCCAGAGGCCTCTTCCAACCTCAACCATTCTGTGATACTCTGATTCTGTGACACTCATGGTACAGTACTCACAGGTATTAAAAAGACCAAGATCATGACTGAAATAGGCAAATAAACCACAATTCTCTTTCTTGGTCCTATCTGACTAAATCTTAAGTACGTTCAGTTAAGAGTATAAGAGCACATATTGATTCAGGCCAAAGTCTGAACACAAGTCTATTAGGACTGCTGTTCTGTCTACAGCATTGGTGAATAGAGGATACATAGGAAAGAAAATAAGAACAGGGTTGATACAAAGGGATCCTCCCCCAGCTATTCCTGCCCAGCTTCTCGCAAACATAATCTGAGGAATTTCATGAGCCTGGGCTTGCACCTGCCCCACTGAGCTTAATAGACACCAGCAGTCCTATCATCCATAAATTTGTCTAATCTGTTCTTAACTGCCTTTTTACTTTTAGCCATCTTTACTTGATATGACAATGAGTTTCACGATTTAGTTATTGTGCTGTGTGAAAACAAACTTTCCCTTTTGTGCATTTTAAGCCTGCAGGCTGAGAGTTTCCTTGGTTCATTGTAGCATTCTCATTCAAATCAAGAGGAACAAAAATGACTCAGCTCCACATGGTTTTAGATCTTTCTGTGTTTTAATCACCAGCATATAGTGTCACTGTTGTCAGTCTTGGTGTCGACAGAGATAATGCTGCAGTAGCCCCCCAGGTGGCCTAACGCTGTACCCCACTGTCCTTGTCCTGGGCAATGTGCAAACATGGAGCAGTCAGATTCTCCAACCCCACCTCTCCCCCCAAGTCTTGAAGTCCAAATATAAGATGCAGTAAAACAGACCGGTAGAGGGAAGTGTGGAAAACAACAGTCCAGCGTGAGTCAGCATGACTGACAGCGTGCCCACCTATTTTTCCTGGATGTTGCTGGTTGTTTCAGGACAAGCCCAGAACCATGAATGCAAATCCTCTGAGGTAAAATAATTTCCGCCCACCTTTCAATATTCCTGTGAAAAAAAAAAATCCAAAAATCTCACCTTGCATTCCTGAAGTATTGCCTCTGGGCTCACACTTCTCTGGTGCCAGATTTAGAGGGAATCAGCAGTTTCACTGTTGTTGTGGCCAAAGAGGAAAAATTGTATAATCCTAAGGAATCCTGGTTTGGATTCAAGCAGGCATCCACATGGTCAAGAAGATGTGCACCACTGCATTCTGCTCCCTAAAGGCTGACATATTAGTTTGAAAAGTGGATACATGTACAACAGAGTGTGAGCCAAACACAAAATAGATCATGTCCTTTGCCGATGCAATAAAATGACCTCTCTCAAGTCTGGACACTCACAAACTTGTCTTGTTTTAGATTACATAAGCAGTTTGTAGAAATGGGCATGAGCATCTAGAACTAAGACTTTTCCGGACTTCAATTTATTGGCTTATATTAACTGGGCTTTGATTCAGTCCTGCCTTAACATATGATAACTTTTAGTTTTGCAGCACAGTGGATTGCATGTACTGAATACGCCTGAGACAATAATATAGGCAAAAAACTTTGGTCAGTTCAATATCCTTTTTGTTCCTTTTCTTCCGAGTGTAAAAATGCAATTGCCTGCAGACAGAAAGAAGCAGTCTTGACAAAGGAGTGTATATGTCCTGACGTTAGTCTTCATTAAAATAAAGTCTGTAATATTGTTTTATGACTGTGTTTGTATAACATATGACTTTCCATAGGAGACAGTCCTAACCATTACCTGTTTATCTATTTAAAGCAGGGTACTCTGTTATTCATTACACGCAAACAATATGTGAACACACTGGCATATTTATTCTTAAGGTCAATACAATGATAGGATTTGATCCTCTTTTCTTTGTTGCTTAGGAAAGAAAACCAAATACTTACAAAGCCTGGGTTAATTTTTTTCTCTTTGCTTCTGACACCAGTGGGATATGCTTTAAGCATGTATTCTCTAGTGGGCTGGGCCGTCAAATACATAAATTACATTAGGGCAAGGAAGACAGTATCAGGGTCTAATTTCATACAGATCTCAACATGATTCTCGATTTGTAAAGTTAATCAACCACTTTCCTTAGATATCTTTACTACAGAAATGCTTGTCTAACCAGCAACTTTCAGACCTAATTAGCCAGTGTGCCCTTTCAGTTACCATTCAGTGATAACCTGTGAGATGTTTTTGATGTCCTTAGAAACATATATATTTGATATAGACATTCTGTTCCAGCCTTATAGAGTGTTTCCTAGGAAAACATCTAAGAATCATTCTTAAGTAAATGCTTTAATTTATGTAGATGTTTAAATTTTTACATCAATGTGGATGAATGTGAGCTTATGTGTGTGTCTTCCTGATACAGTCTGATGCTTTCATATTTTGTATAGCCTTTGTGAAGCAAGGTATGCTGAGGACCCTATAGTGCATAAATCATGATCTTAAGTACCCATATTACAATTCTTCAACTTCTTAATTGCTTCCACTTAAAATAAAATGTATATGCCCACAGGATAGATGTAATATCATAAATTATCAGGACAGTCCAGCTGGTTGGATTCTCTTTCCTAATGGTTTGAAAAGATCATCTCCCGATTTGATCAGCCTCTGAAAGGCCCTGCTAGAATACATCTCAGTCCATCCTCAGTAGCCCTTTTCTCCTACATTCTGAGCCTGCACGACTTCCCCCTAACGTCAATGGAAATTAGAGCGTTTGCCATCTGGCAGCAAGTGCAAACCACCACTGTTGAATTAGATGGGAATAGAAAGTGCATGAGTCCTTATATTTCTGGAAAATTCTGACATCATGTGCTGGCATCCTGCTCCCACAGTTAGGGATGATGGGATGAGGGAAGTGAATGAGCTCACAAGAAGTAATAGCCTGTAGGAACCCTTCAGTAGCTTCTTGTGCAGCCATACATGGAACAACCTCATTGCCATCAGGATGAAGAATTTGTGCTGATATACTAAGGGAGGCCAGAGTTACAGATTTCTCAGGGAAATCCAAAGTAATTTGATTCAATAAAATATGTTTGGCCTGCCCCAGACAGACTTTACGCATACTTTTTATTGCCTGCTATAAATACCTGTCTCCCACCCTGCCCCAGGGGAACTGCGAGTTAGCAAGAAACAAAAGCTTCCTCTCTGTAAAGGCTTTGTCTTCTCCTACCAGCAGGTGCTGTTGCTGTACTAAGCAGGGATAACAAAGTGGCGAGCCTAGGAAATCTCATCCCAGTGCCTGCTGCTTCTACCACGGACTCCTCCGTCTTCCAAATTTTCTTTTATCAGCATGGAAGGCAGTGAGGTAAATCTGGAGGAGACACCCCTGCATGTCTACCTATAGTTACTTGGGATGTGACTTAAAGTGACCAGCATACAGAAGGTACATGAGGTCATGAGTCTGGTTCAACCTCATTTGGGTTTTTCTGTTCTCATGATTAGTCTTTGTAATTATCGTTAGTTTTTCTTAATGTCTTCCATCTCTACTCCTTTTAGCACTTGCTTCTAAATTATTGCATTGTAGTTACCACTAATAGATATCAGGTGGACCTTCATCCTTTGCAGCATCTCATATAGTCCCTTCTGTATCTGAGACTTGACCATTTGTTGAGCTGTACTGGTGTCAGTTAAAAATCTGACTTTAAATTCATTTGGTTAAGATAGTACAGAAGGCTCTGTGTGGACACTCATATTTTAGATTATTTGTAAGTCACTTAAAATAGGCTTAAACTAAACCAACTAAAACAGAAGGATGTCCAAATGGAGGTTGGCACCAGTTTAATTAAACTGCAGCAACTATGTACATAAACAAGGCTTAAATCTACAGACTGTAAATTACTTTTGACTGTAACATTACTCATTTCATTTTACAGCATCACAGGAGATGTTCAGTTGCTCTTGTATTCAGCCAAAATGTGGATCAGTCACTCCACAGTAGATTTTGATGAGCCCCATATGGATGTACACAGAACCTACACTAAACAGAGGAAATACCAGAGCACTGTCATTAAGTAACCTTGAATATATGACGGTACAGTTTTTTATGCAAAGCACTGGTGAAAATTCAATTGCTTCTAGCCACTCAAGTACACTATTTTGTAGAATGAGTATGTACTGAATCTACCCTGTCATCTTTAATGTCAATTGATTATTCATGAAAACTTAGTGTTATTAAAAATATTGCAAATATGTTTTGGTAAGCATATTTCATACTCATCTGATCAAATATTTGTGTTATCTCTTGAATCTTTGACTATCATGTGAACTCATTGCCAGCTAAGTATTCCCTATAGCAGTGGTCAGGCATCATATGAAAGTTAAGCAAAAAAGCTATAATTTTCATTCTTAACTTTCATAATACAATATTCTATTAATTAAAGACACTGTGGCCCTGCAATGTGAGATTAATGACAGCCTGGTGTGCCAGGCAAACCTGAATTTCAATATGTTTCTTTCTTACAGTGCATTGCAAATTGAAGTTGTGGAAACAAGCTGTCTTATTCAGCAGAGTGTATTGAATTTAATAGAAACACATATGCAGTGAAAGTTAAACAAGTGCTTAAGTATCTTACTGAAACAGTGCTTCTGGACTGGGGAGCAGAACATTTTTCTTTCATTCTTTCTTCCTTCCCTCTTTCCTTCCTCCCTTCCTTCCAGCAGCTTTTCCACAAGGCTTCCCATATTAATTTTTAAGAATATCAGAAGCAGCATTATTGATGTCATTTTCCCCACTATATTTTGCATGGAAATAAATTTATGGAAAGTAGAGCCTATTGTCTAATTCAGATTTCAGCTACAGCATTAAGCAATGCCCTGGATTTTGTCTGGTGCCGTCCTATACCACTTACCTGATAGAATTAGTACTTACAACCTTTTTGTTAAGCTTGACCTCGCCTTATGCATTCAAAGAGATGCCTTATACAAATTCTATCCTTTATGCTCAGAAGCGTTAATACATATAAAAGTGAAGGGGAAAGTGATTTGACTCTGTAAGATTTTATCAATGATTTTTTACTAAAGGTTCCTATTCCTCCAATTCTGTTTCCCAAGAAAATGTATCCAAAGGATGAAAAAGGCCTGGAGTATTCCTGGTGCACCTTGACCATGGAAGAATTTGATTTCATTTCAATCCTGTCATGCCTAAAGGCAAATTCTTTTTTCTGAAAGAAAGGAATAAGACTTATTGAAAACTCTTAGCCAACCTTAAAGCTGTATATTAAAATCAGGGTTTTCTTGCATTCCTTTGCATTTTTGTGTCTTCTTTTTTGGTTTGGTTTCCCTGTTTTCGCTGCTGCTTGTTACTCGGACTCAATTTATCATGATATTTAATTGGTGGGAGTATTCATGAGTTCAAGGCCAGGCATTTGCTGAAGTACTTGGTTCTACTGGGGCTGGATCACCTTAGTTTATTGTAAGGAAGGTGGGCACTGTACTAGACACAGTTAAAGGCTAAGAAATCTTCTGTAAAATTGCAAAAAATCCTGTAAAATCCATTGCTGAAAAATTATTAAGCTTCTTTTTGTGTGTGTTGTGTTGATATTTTTTTCCCTAGGAATACCGGGCTTATTAAGGATACATTGATTTGCTCTCTACTGACGCAATACTTAACCATGTACATTTTTTTATACTTCTCTAACAGAATCCTATACTGTTCTTTGCTAATGTTTTGCCCCTTAAGAAGGCCTCACCATGAGGTCATAAAGCACTCAGGCAAATATTTGGCATAAACTGCCATTTCCTAAAAATATCTTGAAGTATTCTCAATCCTGGAAAAATAACTCTGTCAGAAGAAAACATAAATAGTCATTCTCTAAAGAAGGTTCACCTCTGTCTTGAATCAATGGGGATCCATTTTGCCTGTATGCCTTCAAGACTGGATGGAGCTTCAAAAACTCACAAACCTCTGGAAAAGGAAGGGAACTGCTCTGAAAGAGAAGGCAATGTAATACATTATATGCCAGGTTATGTCTCACTGGATAAAAACTACTTGGTTCCTACTGACTCACCCACTTAGAGATTTATCTGTACTTCATCAAGAGCAATAAACTACTTCTCGTTGATTACGAGGCGCCTGGCTGAATTCTTGGGCAGGGGCAGTTGTAGGTTACAGCTAGTCCTGGAGTTGTCTTGTGGTTATGGAACTTGACTGGGATTCAGAAATTCTGGGTTCAGTTCCCAGCAATGCCACAGACTCCCTTGGGTAAGCCATTAAAGCTGTTCGTGCATCAGTTCTCAGTCCAGAATTAGCCTTTGACCTTGGAAGTTACTATCTTTCCTCAATAACGATGCCTGGAGACTCTTTTCACAGGGCTCACTAACACTGTGTTCCTACGGGAATTTTGCACAGTTTCCCCCCCGCTACTAATTCTAAAGGAAATTTTAGCTGAGGAAGAAACACCAAGAAGTGGGTACCAGAACAAAGTTAAACTGTTATACATACTTACAGAACTGTTTGAGTGAACAGTATCCTGCATGTTTGCAGTCAGTCCCAGTGTCTGATTGGGACTGATCCCAACCAGTACAGATTTGTTCTGTGGCTATGGGTGAATCACTTAACCTATTCCATTTTCACCAACTGAAAAACAGGGCTAATAATGCACTTGAGAGCGAGGTGTGTAGAGGATTAATTAGCTAGGGTCAGTTATGGCATTAACTCATAGTGCATATAACTGCAAACTGGACAGAGAGGGGTGGAAGGAGAAGGAGAAGCAGAGTAGCAGGACCTCCTGCAGCCATGGTGCCTGTGGCAGGCACGACGCACTAACACTCTGCAAGGGCACAGCTGCCACGCCACCACTGCAAGCAGGATTGTGCTTGTGCCAGCTCTGCTGATTAGGGCCCATTCCGACTTCCAGAATGGGCTAGCATTGGCAGCCGGTTTTTGTCTCCCATGTAACTGGCTTGCCTGGTCCTCGTCTGTGTTCGCAAGGTGAAAAAGACCTACATTGTCTCTTTGCCCTACGGTCTTGCAGACAAGCCCCTGCTCTTTAAAAAGGCAATGAAGAGGAAAAGGTCCTCATCGCTGCCTTTATACATTCTGTGGTTAGTAGGATGAAGGAGAGTAGATCTCTGATTTCTCTTCAACTTTGTTTATTTAGATTGGGTACACAATAAACCATTCTGCTCATGTCAGGATGTTATTTTTCTCTATGGGGGCTGTCTTACAGTGCAGCCCTGCTTAGATAAGTCGCTCCCATAATAATAGGTGATGAACTGGCAATGCAATGACATTCACTAACCAGAGCTCTCTCATTTCAGTACTCCAAGGGGTAGCCAATTCTAAGAACAGCCCTGACTGTCAAACATCCATTCCCTGGAATTGCTGCTTTTTTAAAAACATATGCCCAGAATGAACCAAGTTAAATACAAACATATAGCAGGGAGTCCAATTTTACTGTGGGAACGCATCCTTGTTATACCATTATTTACATAACATTTTCCATGCTAGCTACACATACACTGGTGCAGCACTAAAAAACAAGGCTTTTGTGCTAGTCATCTTAAAAAAAAGAAAAAAACCTAAAGCATTAAACAAACAGACTAGAGTACTTTTATCTGGTTTGTAAAAAAATTCTTCTATGGGCTTTTCATAAATCTCACTTCAACCAGTACAACAGTGATGCAGCTTTTATCTACCAAACAAGTATTTAATAAACAGGGCATGCTATACTTATCTCTATTCCTATCTATACGACTACATTTAATTTTTGTTCTTGCCTGTCATTTGATGAACAAATACATCATTACCTACATAGACAACTGTTCTAGCTATTTTTGAAAGTGTGTCTTTTACGTATAAGTAGTCAATTGTACATACTCTTACCTCAACACAACTACAAAGTGTAAGTAAGTGGATTCACTTAAATTAAGATAATTATAATAAATAATGAATCACACTAATTTTTGTCATTTGCGGCTATCTGAGGTAGCCATTTTCACCATTTTTCTTTGCTATCTAAATAAGTATTGATATAAATAATAATAAACTTAAATTAAAAAAAATCTAAGTTGCTTTAAGGCTGGAGATTCTTGTTGTGAGATTTCTGGTAGGGTTTGGTATTATATTGTATTTGTGAGACAGTACTGTATTTTAGGAGCTTTGTTAAGATACCTAGTGCCTGGGATGGGTGCTACCTTCAGCAACTGGCAGAATTTTTAGTGAACACATTTGTGTATGAATTATATTATACTCCATTAATTTTCCTCTAGAAGTGTGATCCAGCACCAATTACAGCTAATGGGAAGGTTTCGTCTTTCAACTATAAAAGATTTAGGCATCTGATGGAACAAAAAAAAAAAGAATAGCATGTGACCAATCATACACCAAAAGTTACTAAACCCAAATGGTAATTACTTATAGAACAGCCATTGCTAGGACAGTGGGAAGATTATTCATCCAAGCTACTAGAGGAAACAAACTGAATAAAGATCCCACTGGTAGGAATTAGTCATGTTCAGTGAGCAGTTGCAAAAGGTTTATTTTATCAAATCTTTTATTTGATAATGCTACACAATAATTTTGGCTATGCTCTCACAGGAAATGTAGTTGTCTTTAATCAAGTAACAGAAAATCCTACCTGTTAAACATTGAATGAATAAAGCAAAACAAAGCATGAATCATTTAGTAATTTTTAATTATTTAATAATAATACAACTCTGAGTCCCCTCAAAAGAATATTGATCTTCCTCCTCTGCCATGTCATAGTGACCTCAATAAATGCATTCATTTTTTGTGCTTGTAATTGCTTACAAACCTGCTTAACTCCTTGCAGAATGAGAAGCTGTATTAAAATCAGTCCACTGAAGGCAAGGGGACAAAACATACTCGTCAAGCCAAGCGCAAATCTAAGCTTTTCCAGGTTCAGAGCCTAAAACTGTGCTTAGTTCTGATCTGGCATTGGGTGGGTTGGAGTGAAGAGACTATAATACTGTCAGCTTTATTTAATTAAAAACAAAGACTACATATTGACTGAATAATAAAAAAGAAGCAGATCAGCAATATTTACATGCCTTGCTTTCCTTCTCAAAGCCAAATATATCTGAACATATTAAAAGTGTAAGTGC
Organism: Fregata magnificens; assembly: GCA_013389945.1. Lineage (NCBI taxonomy): Eukaryota > Metazoa > Chordata > Aves > Suliformes > Fregatidae > Fregata > Fregata magnificens. Next base: position 58,493 of record WAAD01013237.1, on the reverse strand, counting down.
ATAATTTGTATTAACTGTTTCTTTAAAAGGAAGGGGCAAATTTATTCAATTTGTTTGCGGGTTTTTTTTTTTTTTTGACCTTCATACATCAGGAATCTATACCTATACAAAACCAACTCAAAACTCTGGGCTTGATTTTTGCGTATAATAAGGTATTTTATTCCACTCTGGCAGTACATAAAGAGACTTCTAGTGGATGTGAATATATTTTTTACCAGCTAAATACTATAAAGTGTGTTTTCTGAAAATAAGAATTGAGAACACTTATTTTAATTCAGTCTCATTGGCCCTTTCTAACTGATGAACTTTGCTCGCTTTGAACAAATCCTGTCCTCTGCAGTGTGATCCAATTTACATTTTTCTTGGCGAGTTTACAAAGCAGTGAATTTATGATATAGGGAAAATAATGAATGAAAAAAGAATTTAAGTGGCCAATATGAGCTGTGTTTTCCTCTGCTGTCTGCTTCAGTAGCCAAAGTCCTTCAGCTTACACATCTTAATACCAACCTTAAGGATGAACTACCTCTAAAGCCTGGAAACCTGTACTTCTGACACATAATTGACTTATAAACCATGCATTACCACTGAAAGTTTTGCTTTGGTTTCTGGTTATCTCTTTTGGTTCTCCTTTTCATTTTAATTCTCTCTCTGGAGCCAATATTAAAACCCAGTCTGGGTTTTGGGGACTGTGCTGAAATCAATTAGAAGAGAATATTATATGAAACTTGCTGTGAATTCCAGGTGCTTTCCTTATAAAAAGAAACTTTGAAAAATGGGCCCCAGGCCCAGCCTACATGGGAAAGCCCAACAGGAGCAATGCAGACTTCATTTTCTTAGGGACAGGGAATACAGCAAGAGGGTTCAGTCTGCATATGCTGTCTAATACATGAGAAATCTTGGAGTCCTGATAGCCTTAATCCCTGCCACAGAAGTGTATAAAATTTCACAGCTAAGCTGCCAGAAAAGCCAAGACCACACCAGGAAAGCCGTCTGCTTACAAGAAGATACCTGCCAGGTCTTGTCTGCCAAAGCCTGGACTAATGAATGAATACACAATATCCCAATCAATCAAACTGGATTTGTCTTTGCCCCGGGTCTAGGTGAGGTCTGGTATGAGGTGACCATATCTGTCAAGCATGCAGTAGTTGTGGCCAAGAAACTGTCTGTACATTTATGCATTTATCAAGGCAGATATGAATAGAAGTCTTTATTTTTTAACTAAAAGTGTAGTATATACACACACTGGCTGCATATATCTAAATGTATAGTCATACAAAGAGAGAGAAGGATATATCTACAAACACACACTGCCCATTTTAGGTATGACTGTATGCAGATACCTATACACACATACACACAGTCCTTTTCTTTTCCCCTCAACTGTTTCTTGTTCAAAAAGATTTCAGTCTTGCATATATTTTTTAGTACAAGCACTAGGACTGTGATTACATGAAACACTGAAAAACTCCAAACCACAGATTTCTTTTTTTAACTGTAGTGGAAATTCTTGTTTCTAGAGTTTTAGTTTTAGTTCCATTGCAGTCGTTGCTGTCTGTCGGGTAAATAGACTACATTTTCACAAATATGTGTATTTGCATGAGAAAAGGTAAAGGTATACTGTGACAAAGAAGTAAAAATTTGTGTAGTCCTCACAGCCATGTTAGAGATTGTAGTGGCTATTTTAACACGTAGAGGTTCAGACTGACAATGGTGGCAGACTTGTTGGTTGCTCTGGTGCACAGAGGCTACACACAGCAGTAAGAGAATCTCACCCAGGAGTGTTAACTGTTTCTTTGAACCTAGGTGTGCTGAAGCTGATGACTAGTCCCCACTTCCTGGGAACATGCTTCTAGGTGCAGAACAGGGTAGGGTGAGTCAGAGAGTGGTCTGATAAAAGATAAAATGGTCATAGAGTAATCACAGATAAGTCATTGCCTGGGGGATGGGAAGATACATAAATGAAGTGATAGTAGCCAGATACGCTGGTGAGGTAAGGAGAAGGCGTGACAGTAGAGCACCTTCCCATTCTGTCATCCTTCACTAATTCAAATCTATCCTTAGGTCCGTCCTAGCTCCAAGGTGGTCTAATGACACAATACACAGTGGTTCATTGCCAGCCTAGGTGTTAGCAGAAGAGAGCTGTAGCATAAAGCCTCAGGGATGCAGGACTTGTTGACTCATACTCACGGTGGTTTAAAAGTGCCATGGTTGATGCATCCCTTCATAGGGCCCTCCTCTAGCCACAGTCAGAGATATGATCCATATCTCCTTTCAAAAGTTAGAGTGACTTTGATCACTTTTATTGCAAGTACAAAGCCAAATGTAACAGCATGAACATTTTAGAAATTTAAGTTAGAAGTTTCCACTGTGGAGCAACGGCTGTGAGGGTCCTGAGCGCATTGTCCCACCGCTGCCTGAGAGTTTGGCTGCCTGGTCTCAGGATCAGTGTAGATATGGTGCAGATGTCTGTTCTGCAGCCTTAGTGGAGGCCTGTCCCTCCTTGCTTGAGTGCTGCCTTTAAGCTTCAGCACTCCCCTTTGGCCCCTACTTGAGCTACACTGACTTGACTTTCTGGCTTGACTTTGGACCTGCTTCACCTGTATGGCCTTGAGGATGATCACTGGACTTTGGTTGAACCCAGTAACTATCCCTGGAGCTGCTCTTTTCTTCTTGCTTGGATGCTGTGGGACTGTCCCCCACATCGATGAGGCTACTACCCCCACGTGCCCTGCCCTGACTCCCAGCTCCCGGCTCCCCTCAGCTATCAGAGTGGCCTCCTCTTTCTGCTCCTTGGCAGTCAAAGGGGCTCTGCCCAGGGGTTTCAATGGGGGAGCCCTCAGCCCAGTGCTGAGAACTTTTAGAATCTTAGAGTTACACTCTTTAATCAAAAAAATCTAAAACATTGCTTCATCGTATACATACAGAGAATTATAATCCTGCATGTGCCAGGCAGTGCCTCTGCAGCTATGCCTACAGTTGCACAGAGAATATGCTGCTCTCCAGAGAAAACTTCCTGAATATCACAGAGGTTATTTTAATGCAAACACTACATTTTCAAAGATAGGAAGATTTCCAGGGATCTAGAGTCATGTCAAGAAAGAAAAGCAGTATGGTTGCTAGAGCAGTTGGACTGACCCTTGAAAACCAAGGTTCAAGACCTCATCCAGCTACATACATATTGTATGACCCCGAGGTGATTGCAGTCCCCTCATGTAATGTGAGTCAGCTAAGTCTACACTTCCTGCACAGTCATCAGAGGGAAATTCGCACCCCTAAAGGATGAATCATCTTGTCTCAACACAACTAGAATCTACTACCCACTTTAGGTGGCTTATGGTCCCTGTGAATCATAAAAAGAGCCTAGAGAAATAGATTAAACTGATCTTTAGATCTCAGTTAGCTGAGATGGTTTCTCGTCTGTAAAATGGGGATAATTTCTAGGCTTATTACATAATAGGAAGGGATGAATAAAGAATATAAGAGATTTGGCTTAGGTGGCCTCCATTTTAAAATATACCATAGGTCTTTTTCGGGGAGGTTTAGCAGGGGGGAGCATTGTGTGCCCAATGCATTTTGGGCGCTCAGTGTGGACTGTGCACAATGTCCTGTTGATTTCACTTGGGGCTTACCTATTTATTTGTAGTAACTTCATTGACATTGTTTTGGATCCCAAAGCTCCAGTGGAATCACCTCCAAGTACACTTTCATATTAAACAGAGGGTCTGTTCTCCCCTAACTATTCAGATGTAACTTCTATTAACATTAATGAGAGTTATACATATGCATTGAGGGGAGAATAGACCCTGAGGGCATCATATGGATGGCCTTTCAATATTCTGTGGCTCTCAGTGGGACTTTGTACAGTATGGCACACAACGTAATGGGTTCATTGACTTTGTATCACTCTAGGTCACTAGCCCTAATATGATGTTAATAGAAAGCTTCTCATTAAGATCCTAATTATGTGTGTGGTAACAAGACACACACTATATCTTCCATATTGCTACTTCCAAACCACTACAATGCATTCTCTCATAGGAACAATATAGGAGTGACCATATCAGATGACCTCTGCTACACGTTAGCAGTACTCATAAATCCTAATCTGTCAAATTCAATCTCTTTTGGCACCAGAAGGACATTTTAAATCTAGATGCTTCAATCCTGAATCTGAGAGAGAAGCGTATTAAAGTAGTGCTGATACAGCTATCAGATCAAATACATTTTCCATGATTCTGCCTGGGATGGATTAAAATGTAGGTCCCTGTGATCAAAGGGCAGTGAATGAAAGCACAAGACTTGTCTCTGTCCTCTAGTTGCATAAACTCAGTATGTTTGCTTCTTTTTTGTTCAGAGTCTGCAGTGTCTAACACAGTATATTTGGGGCTGCAGGTGATGTTTCCCAAACCACCTGTATTATGTAAATGAACTGCTAAAACAACTGAAGCATCTGATCATTATCACTCTGAAAGTGGAACAATCAAAACTATAGAAGCTGAGAAGCAGAGCAGTTCCCTGCAATTATCTGTTTTGAAGGAATACATTGATTTGACATTCCTAAGAAGTCAGAGACATCTGATTTCATAATATAATTTGTAGAAGTAAAAAAGGCAAGTTAAACATTTGCCTACACACATCATGTTTACATGTGTTCAAAGAACTTCCCCAAAACTTTGCAGTCTCACCTAACTGTATCATTTTTTGAGACCTGTTCACTGTCGCAGGTTCGCAAACAAATTCAGAAACATGTTCCAACTCAGCTTGCTTTGCTTTTGGGGATCTCTTCATATTTCAGTGCTTCTGTGTGTGTGTGTGTGTTTAATGAATACACAGATGCAGAAAAAGAACAAAAAAAATAGTTTTTTCTCCCATAGGACACATGAATATGGCATTAAGCAAAGCTGTTTTGCCATGTATCCTCAAAGCTACAGGAAGGTGAAATAGATGTAATATGGATTTCGGTAGCGTATCAATTCATTCTGCAGTGAGCTGAGCAAATAATTTGAAATGCATAAATCATCCAATGAATGTATCTTCTTTTCCTGCTCATGAAAAATCCACAAGCAAGACTCACTTGCAACAAAGGGTTTTGGCATTAAAAACATATTAAACTGGGACTTCTTTCAAAATTATCCCAGGTGCTTTCTATTTTCGTGTGATTTTTCCACATTTCTAAGGACCAGCACTGATTCATGATCAGGTCGCACCACTCCACTTCCAGGCCACTGTCCCCTCCTTACCCGTATCTTTTCTACAACCAAATTTCTCTCCATCTATCCTTTGAAAGGGGATTAACAGGAGAAGTAAACCATCTCGGTTATTCCTCACGCTGTGCTTTCCTACCATGCTCTGCTATTTATTTGCTTAGTTACACATATGCCTGCGTACCTTGCTGAATCAGGGCCACAAGGAAGAATGTAAATATTTTAAAACCTTTCTGGATTAATCATAAACAGATGTCTCCAGATATTCCGTATACAGTATTCAAGATGTGTAACTGAGTTACAAGTGCTTCCACAAGTCATGTGGCGCTGTTTTGCTCCTTGGTGAATGAGCAATCTCCTATGTGACTACTCATGCAGGCGAATGCTTACGCGTGACTTCTTCGAAATTTGCTGGCCATGAACTTTCAAGAGAATTAAGCTCCACCATGTGAGCGTTTACTGAATTTGCAAATGAAAGTAAGAGTGAACATGGTCCAAGAGGTTGTGCTGGTGAGTGCCAAGGAACCTCGGCAAGAGGCTTTTTAGCAAAATCCTCGATCTGTGTTTCTCCCCAGCCCAGACAGAGCCGGCCACATGTCGGGGCCTTGGCTTTCAGAGTACAAATGTCTCATACGGTATAAGCTGTTATTTCAAAATGCAACTAGAGCAGAGTGAGAGTTTTGCGTGAGTAGTTTTATTTGCCAGTAACGTAACATCAGATCAAGTCCTGAGGAGGGGGTGCCTCAGAGGATTTAGGCATTTCTCAGTTTATTTTCTGAAACCAGCCTGAGCTTATGATACCTGGGTAAAAAAGCTTATATGGTAGTAGATGTGCCTTTTGAGGCAGGAAGAGAATTCTTCTTTCCAGATAATTATTCCTAAGGTTAATGTATTTCAATAACCTGATCGGGACAATGGAGTGATGGGTAGGTGGGCAGTAAAATATTCCTCCCACACTTAAGAAGTGAGAAGTGTCCACACCTTCAGAAATATTCCCTTTTTTCCAAACTGATTCAGCCTTTCTCTTCTTCCAATGTCCTGGGGAACATGCTGGGAAAGGAGTGCGACTGAAAATGAAATAGAGAACTGCTGCAATTAAATGTAATTTTAAGTGGCATGAAATTAAGCAAACCCAGAATAAGAAAATAAACAGAGCGGCCCCAGATTTTCCTTAGTGTATGTTCCCTGACTTCAGTAGAGTTACATGAAAAATATATTTGCACTCACTCCCTCTCTCTCTGTGTGCCTGAATTCTTGATGTCAGCTTAAAAAGGAGAGTAAGTGAGAGGGAGAGAGAAAAAGAGAGAGAGGAGTGTATGGAAATTAACGTTTCAGCTTTCAGAAATGTACATTTAATGAAAAGTTTGAAAATAACCAACCTTTCATGCCCCAAAGAATTACTGAAAAAGATCTTCTGTGTTTGCAACCTTGTTGGCAGTCAGGCTGTCTTGGGCAGCAGTAATTTTCAGTCAGAGGATTGCCATAAGAGCCTGAAAACCCACAGAGCTAATAGAAAACAGGCAGAGAAAGTGAAGTCTAAACCAGGAATTCATAGGCAGAGGCTTCCAAGCTTGGTTCAGCTGTGTGAGGTCTGGCTGAGTCACGCACTGCCACAGATTGGACTGGTACATCTAGCATAGCACCAGACTGAAGAACTTGGCATGTGAAGTCTAGGGTTAGGCTCCAAACACTCTTCTGGTGAGATTTCATCCAAGAGAGTATATTAGCCAGCAGTCTCCCTGCCTGCTAGGGAGCATCCCTGTTTTTAATTCTCTGCCCCTCTATGTTTAAGTTCCCATAAATATCATGGGAATTAATTTGTGCATGTCCCTGCTCTAAACTGAGGCGGTGCTATGCATGATGCATCTTTATGCTTCCAGAGACTTTCTAGTGTGTAAATCAGTCACTGTGGACTGATACAGGCAAACCTTTGGGGAGTGCTACAAGAAGAGTAGTGAAAGAAGACATGCTGGGAAATGAGGGGAAGGACATAGGTATGATTGCATTAACATATAAACACGGACTGAGAATAATATCAGTATAAGTCACGTACTAGAAGAAAACAGGTTTGGACATTTGCTTCTAGATTTGTTTTCTTTGTAAGCTGTTGAGAAATATTTTAAATTAAACACAATTCCCCCACTGGTAAGTAAGAAACAAAAGAAAACTGAAAGTTGTTGATGTCATTTAGTAAAGGACCAGACAACTGCTTTTTAATTAAATCCTTTGCTGCTAGATGACACCATATATGCTTTTTTTGGGGGATACATTTTCCCACCCTAATGAGGAAACGGGAGTAGTCCTTTATGATTGTACCGGTCTTGTAATAACCTCACTTTTAGCCACCACGTCATGGCCCTAATTCTGCACTTCTTCCTCTAGCAGCACTCACGCTGGAGCATGTGGCAGGGAGGCTGACTTTGGCTGGCTTTTCTTTGTCACCGCCTGCGGCCCCAGACAGTGCTATGCATGTCTCAAGTCTGTTTGCATGGTTTAGGACTCTGGGATCACTGCAGTAAAAGAAAGAGGAAATGGGCAAGCACAAAAAAAGAAAAAAGGAAAAGTAAGTGCAGGTGTTTGTGAGCTCAGTTAGGGTGGGCTAAAGCCAACCACTTAACAAAAGGGTGGTGGAAAGGTTATTAAAACAAAGGGTATTTTTGTTTTTAAAATAGAGATGAAGTAGAAGAGAAAACCAAAAAATCAAGATGAGCTCTACCTGGAGACACCTGCAGACGCTGACAATAAGTGCACTGTAACGGGCTGGGTGCTGCCTTGGGAATGGAAACACAAATGGGAAAGGGTCACGGCTGGGAACAGAGACTTCAGGGCACACTTGGTCCCCCAAGCAGAAAGCATTCAGATCTGAGGTATTTGGCTGGCTCCTACATCTATACTGCGCTGGGGTAAACCTCAGACACAGACCAGCTCCAATTTTGAGAAAGTTCAGATCCCTATTTGCCTCGCTGGTTTCAAACCGTCTGCAGTAGCAGAGATGGTCACGAGGAAAACTGTTTTAGTGCACTCTAGCTACAGGAAAGGCAGTTATTTTAGCATCTTGTATGCGTGCAGCAATTTTCAGACCCTCAGAAAGATATGAATATGGAAATGAACACGAAGACTTCTAGGTGTGTTTTTTATTGGTAATGAGCAAATCTAGAAGCACCTAAAAACCATTGAAGGGTGAACCTCTAAAACTGCGGAGGTTTTAGAAATTCGGTTTGGATACAGCTCCAAAAATTCAGCTTGTGTGAATGGAAGGTCCAAAGTACCTGTATCATCCTGGAATAGCAGATGCTTGAAGGACAGAATTTTTTTTTGGAGTCTGGGATAACAGCAGAATTAGAGGAGCTTTTTTATGGCCAAACGATACGTGCATAGGTTGGGGGGTGTTTGTCTGAGCTCTCACGAAGGTTTTGGACCTAGCATGGTATTTGGATTAGTTCTTATTTTCTCTGGCTGCCTTTATGAAAAATACATTTACAATTTGTTCTCTGCAATACAGAACTATGTGGCTTCCCTAGGGAGCCTCATGGCCTGATAGCCTATCTCTGGGCACACTTAGTATGTTTGAAGAGCTTTTCAGGACAGCTGGCAATTGAGGGCATTTTTGATGGACAACAAAATCCTGAAATCAGTAGTGAGCTTTTTATCAAAACCGGATCACCTCTTCAGGACTGGTGCCCCTTCCACTATATGTTGTTCTTCCTTTGACAGGTTTTTATTTTAGTTTGGGGTGGCAGAGATGCTAGTGTTTGAGCTAAGCCGGCTGTCACCCTAGTAAGACTTGAAGTTAACAGTTGTGGATGGTTTGCTGTTGGTGATTCTTGCTTTAACCATGGGGTAGGAAGGTCATCTTGCTATGATTTGGGGTTGTTTTGATGTGTGTTGGTCATTCCAGCAGCAAAGAATTTCATAAATATACAGTGCAATGTCAATTGCAGCTCTGGACAGTAAAATGTTTCTAGACAGAATTAATACTGTGTCAGCCTGTGGCTCAGTCTGGAATCTGTCCTGTGCACTGAATGACTTTTTAGCAGCTTTTGCCATCCAATCCCGTGATAGTGCAATATGTGTCACTATTTGCAGCTTGCTAATGCAGAGTTGGGAAGGTTGAATTTACTCTCCCATAATTTTCTTCTTCTAGTTTCCTTTCCCGGAGACATTAGCCCTATGAAGCTTGGTAGCTACAGGAATAGCGTCCGAAGCTGTACCCAGGCCTGGGTAAAGAGAGTGGGAAAGTATAGAAGAATTCCCTTTTGCCTTCCCACTCCCCATATACATAGGGTGGACACAAACTTGAGCTGTATTTTTACCTAGTAACAAGAGTCCACTATGAAGGAAAATGCCTGGAATGGCTTATTGTGTTCACCTTAAAAAAGACAATGCTAAATCAGCTGGGTGCAGGATTTTTCTCTCCCCAGGAAGTTCCATGGTTAAAAAAAGAGAATAAAAAACTGCTTAGTCCCTGAAACCTGAAAGCAAAGATATTCACACACAGCGTGGGCCAAATCCTGAAGGGCTTTATGATACGTTTCTGCTGTACAGGGACGCCAAACACAGGAGGAATCTCCACACGTGCACTGCAGAGAAAATCTCCGTGGCAGCTGTTCGCGTTGCCTCGCAGAGGGAAGGGGGAGGAAGTGGGTATTTTGGGGCCCAAATCAGTAGCTTTGAACAGCACACAAAAGCACCGGAGCCACTGGTGGAGCAGGGAGCAATAGGCAGTGTCCACTAGTCCTCAGCCAACAGCTGGCAGCAGCCCAGCTGCGGGCCAGGGCTGTGGTTTGGAGCCCCCGAGCTCTTGCGACCAAGGATTCCTTTCCCTCAGGCTTGCGGTGCTTGGGACAACAGACTTTTTCAAACAGGCTCTACCCCATTTCTCAGGATTTGATTATGAACTAATGAGAAGGCAATATTCTCTAAGACAGCATCCTTTGATTTCATAGAGAAAACAAGCTGCAGTGTTGGGGTTTTTTCCCCCTTTATGCACAATTTTTGTCTTCAAATGTATGAAATATCTGCTTGGAGTTTTTCTTGGACGTGCATTTCAGAGGCATGACAGTAAAGCTGCCTGCAGAAGTCCAGTAACTTTCTTACACTCTGCAGCCTGACTGGAAGCCTCAGTTGGGCAAGTTTAAAATGAAAAGTTCTGGTGCTCGTTACAATAGCAAAACCTTTTAATAGCACCAGAGAGGCAGGGGAACTTCACCAGATAACTAAATCCATTGATCTCTAATCCTTTGGGCCATACTTACTGTGGAAGACTTGCATGCATGGCTTCAATCCAGAACCGCACGCTGCCAAAAAACGCTTAGTACGTTAGCAGCCAACAAAAATGTAAGAGGTCTGCTCTGCATGTGGGAAACAACATAAAAAGAAGTGGCTTTTTAGCTTAGTCTGACAAACGTTAGCATATAACACTGATATTAAAAAGAAATGGCAGAAATTCTCAATCATATCTTGGATGTAGGGGGACTTATATGTGCTAATTAAAAGGGACTGGGTGGCACTTTAGGCTGCTCTGTTGTAAGTTTCTTCTCAAGTACTCCAGTTCAAAACCTTCCTCAGGGAAGAAGCTGCTATTAATGTGCATTTCTTGCAGGCTGAAACATTAAAAAGAGAGATCTACTGAAGGCAGATGCATTTCCTCCTCTATTTAGATACAAATACAGATGTTATTCATATCAAATATATATTATTCTGTGTCTCTGGTGACTGATCTTAAGGAACTATAAAAACTAGCTAAATATATTTATGGCTTTATAGTAGTGCCCATACCCAGATAACTCTTAATGCACTTCTCTATAAATATCAATTAATAATGCACATCAGAGATAGGTCTGTGTTAAATAAAAGTTCATGTTACGCCTTCTAGGTACCACTGAGAGTCTCAGAGACTCTGTAAATGCAGATAGTATTTTATTTTTTAAATAATATCACTAAGTCGTATTGGCCCTTGCTGTTTTCAATGCGTACTTGGTACTTTCCACTTTTCATCTTACCGATATTTTGTTTGTGTGTGTGTACACACACACACACGCACCCCATATACAGCATATAGGCTCTGTATAAATCACGTTTCAGAATGTTTTTGAGAAAAATTCTCTGTGTGTGTCAAAGGACTTACAAATGCAATTCGCTTGGAGCAGAGAATAGCAAGAGATATATTATTTGCCACGGATGACAAATACCCCAAACAGGCGAAGCATTGATTTTTTTTGTGCCAGGGTGACATAAAAGTCACATGGATTCGCCCAGTCCTCGGAGCATTCAGAGGTATTTCTTACAGGCACATTCCAGCTTTCTGAGGGCTGGTACAACTCCTGTGCCTGTTGGGATCTTCTTCAAATAATCAGGTATTCTTTAAATAACCACAGGTGAGGATGGCCACAGCTGAGGTGGGGTCACGGGCACACCTAATGTCTTCCAGAGGTACCCCTTAACCTGGTAGCGGTTCCCATTTGTACCAGGGTGACCTAGCAAAGCCAGACACATTTGTTCTTCAGCAAGTATCTGTTAGAAGTCTAGAGCAAATTGGTTACACCATAATACCCAGGATTTGTGAAAGATTTTGTATAGAATTTGTAGGAGCAAATAAGACTTGTGTGTTTGCAGGTGCAAACTGGGCATGTCTATACCATATTCCGAGCAAACATTTTTTTCACTCAAGTTCCAGCCTATGTTGATATTCACCCTCTGATCCTATCACTTTGACAAAAGCCTTTGACCAAGCACAAAGTCTGAGTCATACCCAGGAGAAAGCATGGCCTGAGCTACTTCCTGCCGTGGACCCAAGGCACACCACAGCCTGCTCTACAAATGGGCAGATCTCACTCACATAGTATACACATCCCGTGGTTTACATCAGCTATGTCAGCTCTGGTGTCCTTCCCAAAGTGGTTTGGAGGTTGCAGGCTGCAAGGCATGTAGGATTTATGGGTCACCTGAGCTTGGATCACCCTATGACAGAGTGGCTGCACCACGCTGTGATAGAAGTGTCCAGCGTCCACTGATGGGAATGCGTAGAGCTGAGCCAGGGAACACGCCAGGCTTTACCCTGTTGCCTAAGCCAAGTCCTCAGGGTGCTTTGTAAGGCCTGTTTCAGATGCCTTACTTCCCAAATCCAACACAACACACCAGCTCTGTAGAGTCAGTGAAATCAGGGAGAAGTAAATCACTTAGATCCTCACAGGAGACAATCGACAACTTGCAAGTTGGGCCTTTTTTGGCAGACTTTTGGTAATCCGTAAGTTAGGATGGAGCCACCAGGCACCACTGAGAAACATGTCATCTGCCTCAACTTGCTTGGAATTAAATACAGTTCACAGAGCAAATGTACGCTATTAATATCCTGTATTCATAATGGCTACATTTCTTTGCTTTTTTTGTACTACTGAAAAACCCTACAATAATCTCCAGTTCTAATTCGACCAGATCCCTTTCTTGTAGTTTTACAATAATGAGATATTACAATATCCTCTGGAAGTCGGAGGCACTGACAGTATGCACTCCAGCACTGCATGTTCCACCATACCACAGCACAATGGGATGCCATTACTGGGAACCAAGTCTGTTCAATCTTGTTATGTCCTTCCAGAGCCAAATCCTGCTTGACTTACTCATGAAAAAATCCTATTGAATTCAGCGGGCATTTTGCCTGAGAGGGGAGCAGTGAAGAGCCCTCCCTCATATTCTTCAGGCATTTCCCTGAAGAGGGGCCTGAGCATTCAAGATGCTGAGTTCCTGTTGGGTGGCCCAGGACCATGTATCTTCCCAGGAGAGCTCCTGTAACCCCTGGGAAAAATTAATCAGGTGATTAAGAAACTGTGATTTCTGATGAGCTTTGTATTTTCAGTTTTGTTTTGTTAATCCATTAAAGCAGAGCTTCAACCAAATGCTTCCATTTATTAACTGGTTTGATTTTCGGCTAGGCTTTTATTGAATTTAGGTAAATAATACTAGTTGCTTGTGAAAGCAGAGCATCTAAAAACAACAGAGAAACATTTCCTTTGTTCACCCAACAGTTGTAAGCTGCCAGGAGGGCTTTCTTGACACAGCAGCATGTTTGAGCTACAGTCCTTCAGACCAATTTCCCCTCCCCAATTTATGATGAGATTTTAGTCCAAAAAAAGGCAAGAGATAGCTTAAGGGTGGAGGGGGGCAGAAATCAAAGCCTTTAAAAAGCATCAGTAGCTGAGGGATATTCAAACTGACCTGTTGAAAACTCAGGATATTTTCACTTTCTGCTGGTTATTTAATCTAACAAGTTCACTTGACTTGTTTAATCAGTTATTACTGTCCTGATAAAATCAAATGAACGTATTAATGCATGAACTGTACCTAGATAATGATCCACCAGTCCTTCCTTTTTGAAGCCCAAGACCTGGCCTGTTGAATACACATTGATTTTGTATGATAGAATAATTTATCAGATTTCTGGCAGAGCCCCAGAGATGAAGGTCTAGATTAGACTATGGATTTGACATACCTGAGTGAACAACTGATCACAATCCCTCGAGAACATTTGGGTGTTTTCACATGTGGGTTTCAGCAAAATTAGTCATAAGATCTTATCTCTGATTCTTTCTCCCACCAGACTTAACCTAAGGAGTTAAATGGTAGATTTGCCACTTAACTACACTTTTTGCAACTTACTTCTTTTGTGCTTTTACAATGATTCCCAAGCCTTTGGTGCCTGTTGCTCACCCAAGAAGCTAAACAGCAACAGACAACCATAAATCTGTTTTTTTTCCCAATAACCACAAGAGTTTAAACACAGGAAATCCTCCTTCAAAGTTTTTAATGACTCTTTCAGAAGGTCAGGTCACCTAAGAAATTGTGAGCGGTTCTTGCCACTTAATTATCCCCCCCCGCAAATAAAACAGGATGAATATATATTGGTTTTGAGGGAGATTTTTGGTCAGAATTTTCTGTAACAGATCAGCTCCTTAGGCTGTAAGGATGTGAGTCTACCCCTTCCTTGGACTAAATATCCTCCAGCTGGTTCTGTGGAGCGTTGTGACGCATGTACAGAATCAACGGGAGTGCCCTGCTTGGAAGGTTAATGAATAAATTATATTCCTCCTCCCTATCCATCTCTTCTGATGTTTGAGTGAATGGTTGCAGCAGTAATAATTGCTTAACATGAACTTATATAAAGGAAGTAGGTATCATGGTATTACACCTGCATGTGTATAAAGTGCCCCAGTTTTATTGGAAATGAGGTACTATTGCCAAAGATATTCATAAACAAAGAAAATAAGAGGAAGATATCCTCTTCACTCAGATTCTTCAAATTAACTCCATGTCACTCAAATTCCACAAATAACAGAATAGCAACTCACTAAAGCTTTTTTGTTGTTGTTTTGGATCCCATTTTGCTTCAGTAACTATATAGGGGGGAGATATTTACATCAGAATTAGTGAGCAGACTTTCAGAGGGTTTCAAGAACATACAAGAAGTTCTTGGCATCCCATTTATTCAAGATGTATCTGTATTGTCTTTCTAAACTGAAGGTAGTATCTTTCATCACACTATTGAGAATGACTATATTTCTTACGGACTGCTGGAAGTCATGGAAAGTTTCCTGACTAAAGGTTGGATGGGCTTTTGAGAGTAACCTCAGGCATTGATCAGCATGGCTACCTCATGCATAACCTTAACTGGTAAGAGGACCAACTCCTGAATGTATTTAGGCTGAGTAAAATACACTTGGCTGGCATGCTTATTGCATAGCTAATAGGGAATTAAGCTGCTGAAGCATTCAAGAATAGGTGTCCCATTAAAAAATGTAGATGTCACCACAGGACATGTTCACATAATTTTGCTTATGTTAGCTAGCTAGGACAACAAGGTGTGGTGGAATGTGCCTTAACCCTGGCTGTGTTGTCCTGTGCTTGCAAGCACAGCTTTGCTCATGTTGCTGGACGGAAAAAGGTCAGGTATGCTGGAAAACACGCCTTGATTTTGCTGGGTAGACACTCCCTCACAGGCTTTGCAGGGGGAGCACTATGTGCACCAGGCCATTTCCATAACCATTTCTACAGCTCTGTATGATGCAGTTCTTGGGTCTAACTGGCCTAAACAGTTCACTGAAATGAGGGGGAAAAGTAACTTTGCCTTCATTTTTTTAAAGCATTTACAGTAGCAATGTAGTTGATGGTTGCGTATTGGTAGAGCTCTTAAATGTGCTTTAGTTTAATATGACAACATCAGCCGTATGTGCAGCTCTTCTGTTAAACAGTCAAGTAAATCTTAAGCCCAGGTAGGTATCCTTAATTTCCACCAGGGACTATAATAATAAGTTCTTCATCTTTTTTTTTCCCCTTTTTTTTCTTTAAATTGGTGAACTGTGACAGAGTTATTTTGCAACTTAACAAGTCTGCAAATTATTCTCTTTTCCACTTTGGCATTACTCCTCACTGAGCTGATTTAACCAGTGTTAAGTACAAAACACTTTAGCAAGGTAAGGTTTGTATATTCACAAAGCTAGATTAATGCACAAGAGTAATTTCTGGCATTGGTTAAACATTTCTACCACTGAACTTCGTGAAAGTAGGATTGATGAGTTGAACTATTAGGTGCTGAAGTGTAGAGCAAGAAGAGCCGACGTCTTTCGTGTGATAATTGAAATCATTTCAATTCATTTCCTTCTTGGTTGGACAGAAACATGTTTTCAATAGTGAGGAAATCTTGAGGGAATCCATTGACCTAACCAGTCATATAATGCAAGAAGTTAATGGACAAAAATGATATTCATCTTCAGTTTATAATAGCATTTTCTTTTCACAGAACCAAAACCATACAAAGGCAAAGTATATTATAAGAGCAACTGCTGCTCTGGTAGATACATGACCTTTGTTTTATGTGACAATTATTGGGTTGGTGGAAAAATAAAATAAAAAAAAAACAACACAAATTTTTATGCTAAGATAATAAATTATAAATTATGAAAGTCTAAGGCACCAAGCAACTTGTAAGCAACAGTCCTGTCTCTTAGCAACGAGCCAGGGAAAGCAGCTTGTTGATACGAATAGAGCAGACAGGATTGTTTTGCAATGATTACCACCAAGGAACTAGGAACAACATTTTAACACCTGCCTCAGGGCACTTCTGCACCTAGCTATCCATCTCTCCAGTGGCCCACAAAGCCTGGGCTGGATGCCAAGCGGCTTCTGAGTCCTGCCTCCTTCCCAGAGCTGGCCCACTGCTACAAAAAGGACCCCAGAGGAAAGATCAAAGAGGTGGAGTTCAGGTGTGTTGCACACTTGTGCCTGCTTCTATTTCTTTAAATGCCTTTTTACAAACAATGCGAGATCACGAGTGTAGATGGGGTTTTTTTCTCTCTCTCTGCCCCTTTAGTACTGTGCGTCTAATCTATAGTTAGCATTATGAATGAATGCAGACAAGTATTTGATATGAAGCCAACATTTTTTTACTGTAGTTTTATTCTTAAAAACCCAACGTTAACAGTTGGAGCAACAGTGCAATCAGAAGCACCTAGTTATTATTTTGCCATTGTGCAGTTTCAGAAACATACAAAGAAAATATTTCCAAAAATAAAGTGCAACAGAATCAGTCTGCTAAGTCCCTGGACTAACATTAGAGGTGACTCATTCATTCTCCCAGGTAGAACGTTATGACAGTGAAGGGAAGCAGTAGAGAAGGATAGTAAAAGTTAAGAAAAAAAAGTTGATGTGAAATCCAGGCAGATGAGGCAAAAAAATCTTAGGAGAGGAGCGAAAATGAGAGACAGAAAGGGAAGGAAAGGAAATAAAATAGTCTGAAGGTGAGAAGAGCATGAAAACAAAAGATAGAAATGAGATGGTGGAGAAATAGAAAAGAGAAAGAAAGTATCAGGAAGACACACACCGCTTTGCTGTTAGCAGAAGAAATTTCCCTTGCAGAAAAGAATGCAGGGAGAACAGCTAAAAGGAGAATTTAATTCTGATCTGCTGGAAATCCATCATTGACTCATGAGACCTGGCAATTCTTCCAGTCCACTCTAAGCCCTAAGTGAGTTGGAGCACTGATCAAAGCCTCCAGGCCAGCTTAGCCTATAACCCTATCTATCTCCGCATTATACCTGAATTTATTAAGCAATGCAACTGTGCTAAGCACGTTTCTATCAACATAGCTTTCCTGCTGCTCGCTGGAATGAACATATGCCAAACTTTTTTTTACTTTGGACCAAACTGCCCTATACTTGCTAAGGATACCTGGAGCTGAGTTGGAATACATTTATTTAGCACGAGGCATTGGCTTGGAGGCCAGACTCCCATTGCAGAAAGCCAGGTTTCTGTTATTTCTTTTTCTAATTCCGTATCCGGAGCAGATTGATTTAAACTAAATTTGCTAAATATAACTACTGCCGTTGCTGCATAGGCACATTAAACAAATGCATGGGTTGATCCACCTCAAGAAACTATTTGTTTTCCCTGATGCAAAATCCTGAAGGAATTGGTCATTGTGTCTTATACGACGTTGAGGCTCACCAGGCAAAAGTGGGCTTTCTCCTTCACTTTTCTTTTGGGTGATTGAATATGAAGTCCAGCTCACTGCACGTCCTTATGTGAGATAGTTTAACACAGTACCTCGAGGCTCTGCGGTCCCAGAATGCAGTGCAGCTCACTGGCAGTAGTTCAGCTGAAGACTAAACATTTGGCTCAGTGACAGCAGAGCTGCCAAGAGTTGGCAACAAGAGACTCACAGGGAAGCAGCAGGCTGCTAAACCCTTTCACATTTTTAATTAGATCCACACACCCATGTCTTTGAGCTATCATAAATATACAGATGACATAGAGAGCATTATTTGGGGTAAGGAAAAAAAAAGAAAGAAAAGAAAACTGTACTGAGGTATCTCTTACCTTATTAAAATAATTTACCTACAGCTAGTCTTTGGAACTGAGGGGGGGAAAAAAGGGGGTTGTGACATTTAGCTCAGATAAAAGTCTCTCCCTGACTACAGTTGAATTCACCCTGCACATTGAAAATGCAGGGTCCTGAGATGACTGACGCGCCGACTTAGTTGCAATAGCATCGCCAGAAGAGGGCATTATTGGCAGTAACTCCAGTGCGTAATTTCCCAGAAGAGCTATACATTCAAGCTCTAAGTATTCTTAAGTGTGTATCTTGCTATGATGTTGTTGTTAAAACTATTTGTTTTTTTCCCCTTGCGCTGTTGTTACTATTTTCTAAGCACACCTTAATATATTCAAAGCTCTTTTATTTATTTTTTATTAATTTCTGCAAAGACATTTTCCCAGTTCAGTTCTTCCTAACCTTTCTTTCTTTCTGACTCTCCTGTTCTGCTTCCTCCTTCAAAATAATGATGAGGCTTGGTTGGTTGTTTAATTTAATTCCTTTTTTTATTAACTATTACACAGAACAATTCCTCTGCCACTCATCACTTTTTTTCATCTGACACTGTTGAGATCTACAGCAATAAAGACATATATTAAATACATTTTCTATTGGCAATTGATGTCATCTTATAGGACAGTCTGATGCATAGGGTTAAAAGATGTCTTCTTCTGTCCAGGGACAGTGACACACAAAGTATTGTCTCCTGTCTTCTTTGTTATAAAGTCTTAGCATTTTATTCAGAATAGAAACTGTAGCTGTATCATCAACCTGCAGCGTAAAAACATGCACAAAGGATCTTTGCAACTGGCCCCGAAGGGCTAGGGTTTTCTTCTTGTATTTCTCCTAATTTCAAAGAAAATCTAATAAGGAGACATAATCCTTGAAATGCTGTAGGGGGGAAAAGGAATCTCATGTTGTCCCGCCTGCAAGCACAAATTTTATAAATAGACACTACAGCAAACATCAAAGAAATTGCTGTGCAGAGAAACCAACAGATCATGTATATTTTACATTGCCCATTTATTCCAGACTGTGTTAGCCACACACTGCCAGTTAACTCTGAATGTGCAAACCACAGTCTCTCCATTCTGGATATTCGGAAAATTGTTTGTGTCATCCTCACTGTTTTCTTCTGTATAAGTTAAACTTAGCCGTATCTTACTTCTCCCGATTTTCTGCTCTGTACCTCACCACAAACTGAGAAGCACAGAGTGACGCAGTCCTTTTATATGCTTGTGAGCTCATGTCAGGTCCACGATACACATTTCAACACACAAGATCCATGACCAATACCAGCAAAAGTGCTCTAAACTGTCATGTCTCGGGAGCTTTATATCTCCCCCGGTATGGACTCTGCTCTGCACCAAAGAGCTGAATGTATAGGAAATACCTCTTACAAACGGAAACAGGAGCAGGGTCTAATGAGTAGGTTGGCCCTTGGGCTATGCAGAATAGGTCTGCTTGAGGTAGTTCCCTCCTCAGAATACAGGGGAAATGTTCAGCTTTGACCTTTCTTGGCCTTGCCTTTTCTTTACTCCTTCTTATGTCCACCGGAGTATTCTTGCAAAATGCTTTAATCCTCTACAGGGCAGCCAAAGGGAAAGGAAGCATCCCAACATCTTGCCAGAAATTCAGATCCTCAGTTGCTAAGAGGCATTTCATTGACAAATGTAATTGGAGGTGGACTGGGCCACTACAGACCTTCACATCATAAGGTCATAAGGTTGTTAAGTAAGACATAAGTCAAGGTTGTTAAACCATTGTGTGGGGGATTTTTTTAATGTTTCTAAAATGTTTAGCAAAATAAGGCTGCTGTCTTGCTTTGGGCTACCATACAAGTGAATGAATAAAATAAAATCATATGAATAAAGATAAAAATAATTGATCCTCTTATCAGTGTTAGTGTTGTTAGTAATAAGGCACCCTTCTTAGGGGCAGATTCTACAAAAACTATTTATGTTGAAGTGAAAAAGAAAGAAAAAGCAAAAATGTTCTACAAAAAGATGACTAAAGAACGTGCCCAGCAAATTAACCCCAGTTTTTCACCAAACTACCACATGCCAGAAGCTCAAGAATGAACATTTCACAGGTACAGACACAGAAATAACATCTGCTAATAATAGTACTAATAATACTGTTTCTCATTATTAGCTATGGTATAAAACAGTTTTCTTTGATAGCAAAACCATGTTGTTAATATCTTCTGTGTGAGTTGTATCAGGATTAAGCATGCGAGTTTCAACGTAATTAATACAAGTGATCTTGTACCTCAGTTCCATGTATCTTATCTGGAAGACGACGTTTTAGCAGAGGTGTATTCTTTAAGTGAAGTTTGGGCTTTAATTTTTCAGAGATTCAAAAGAAGGAGTGGTGCCTCTCTTGTTCCCTCTCGCTCTCTCTCTTTCTTCCTTTTTTTCCTCTGGAAGGTACCTATCTTGATACTAACCAGCCCCAAGCATGTTTAGTATAACTGTCCAACGGTGGTAAATACCTGTGCTGATTCATTAAAATTCTTGTTCAGATCTGATCAAAACCCGGATGTCAAATCTGCGGTCTGCCCATGCAGGCTTACCCACACCAGCTTCTTTCAGACCTGCCAAGTTACCAGGCCTCTGGCTATTAACAGTTTGGTTCACAGGTTTCAGCAGAAAAATGGACAAGTGGAAATCAAGGATGGAAAATCCTGCTTAAATCATCTACTCCGTCTCCATGTCACTGCTGGAAACTTCACTAAATTTACAGACTTTGCTGTCATCAGTGCTAAAAGAGGTTTCTGTGTACAGCCTTTGATGCATCAGATCCATGCAGCAAGCTGTTAAGAAAGATGGGGTAGACGGGTGTGATTTTGACCTTTCCAGAATGAGTCGTGCCTCTGTGGATATAGAAAGACCTAAACCAGAGTTTATGCACGTTGGTGAGAATATTTCCATCAACTCCAGTAAGTCTTGGGTCAGCCCTAAGGGGAAGAGAACCAAGAATGAGGGCTTGTGTTTGTCCCCACCTCCAACCTCCCATAATTACATACCCATAGAGTGAAGTAAGACCAATAGACCTGGCCTGTTCTTTTGCAGGCAGATGGGAGAGGTTACTCTGCTGATGTTTTGAACAGGCTAGCACAAGCTATCCCTCAAACCTGAAGCTGGGTAGTGTAGCACAGTGGTGCCTCTTAACACCTTTCCCCACAGAGATCATTTGCCTGAGCGTGACGTGTAAAACCTCAAGCCCATGACATTTGGTTGAGAGCTGGTTGTATGTATGAGGCTTGGAAAATGGGCAGAGTGAGTGTGTGTCTGGCTGTAAAACATTGTCAGCAAACTGTAAGTGAAATGCAACCTTCCAGTGCCCAAGTACAAGCCCTTTCACTGAAAATGAAAGGCGGGAGAAAACAGAGCAAAAAGGGCTTTGTGCCTTTGTGCCGCCGTAAATCTAGCTTGCAGATGCTCTGCTTTGACTCAGCCACCAAGCAGTCCTTCTTGGACTTCTTCACGTACAAAAACAGCTGAAGGACAGGTAGGCTCGGCACATCCTCCCCTTGTTCCAGTCCACCCTCCTTACACCCCAGCCAGGAAGGCAGCCATTATGCCAGACTTTATGATGGCAGTACTCAGCAGGGAGCACAGCACAGAGACCCTGCCCGAGAGCCCATTACGAGGCACTGCTTGGCCCAGTTGCACTGGAGAGGTCAGATTTGTGATCTGATAAACTGTGCAATGGCAAGCGTTATTCATACCTGTCCCCAAACTTTTCATGGTTGCGCTTACCCATTGCAATGAAATGCTAAATTGCAGGAAAGATTTTTTGGCTCTGAAAAATTCAGTTCAATCATATTTATTTCCCTGTGCTGCTCCACCTAAAAAGGCATGTCCAGGAAGTATTTGTTTTAAAGTAAAGAGGCAGATTTCATAGTCTCTTTCATCTTTTAACGAGACACAAAAATACACTACTTTAAATCAACAGCACTGAATCCAATTAAAATATATGAGAAATGATATCTGTTTTACTGTCAGACTTTGCAGATGCCTCGTGTCTTACAGACAAAAAAAATCGTATACACTTGCTTGTCAAAATAAAATAATTTAAATATTAACTTTTTTCTGTTTTGTTATTTTAAAAAATCATGCTTTTAATTGCTAACGTATATTCATATTGTCCTCATTTCTGTCAGCAAAATAGTTCTAAACAACCCCATTTTAGCAAGCAAATTTACTACCGTTATAAATAAAGTGATTATGTTAGCAGCTGTAAAATGTTCCCATACACACTGCTACTATTTCTCCAGTAAAGGTTCTAAACACACCATTTCGTGCATTACATGCTATGAGCATGTGGTAGTCCAGGGTTAGGAAGACTACTTTTCCTCAAACCAGCTTTAACAAAGTCAAAAGCTAAACTTGCTCCCACAGAAGTCACAATAATAAAACTCCATTCACTTCAGTCTTGTAGGACTGGACTTGCAGCAATAAATTCCTAAAGAAATAAAATAGACACAAGAAGCTTGCTTCTTGGTGCACCCAAGCAAACACCCACCTCATCCTTGCCCAACAATCCTCTCATCCCTAACTTACTAAAAATCAGGAAAAAAAAGTTCAGGGACTTTCCTGCTATAGGGCTGTCAATTTGAAAAGACCATCTATGTGGTGGGTTTTTTTCCAGTCAGAAGTCCTGCAAAGGATTTATTTAGTGGGCCTTTATTTGAGTATAACTCGGAATATCTGATTTTAGACTTCCCTTCTGTTCTATCCTGGAGATCGTATGGGTGCACTGGAGGCTGAGAGGGAAAAATCCCAAATCGTGTTGAAGTCATTGCAAATTTTGTCTCTGACTTCAGAGAGGCCAAGATTTCTCTCTCAATAATCTCTTATTTATAGATCACCGTATCACCTTAGACCTTTTGGCCACAAGATTGCACTGGGGACTTTTATTTAGGTTTCTTCCCTTTCCTTTCCCCTTGCCCTGCTTCATGTCCTTCTTTTAATCTGAGTTTAGAGGACTGTAAGAGAGGAGTCAGTCACCAAGGACACGGATTGGGGGTTCAGAAATCAGAGCATTGCCCTTTACCACAAATGCATCTGGGGATGAAATCTAGCAGGGTTCAAAGGAAGTCTGGCAGGACAAGTTTAGTTCAGCCTGCCTCAGCCTTTTCTCCACTAGAAGAGTTTCTTACAGATACCTCAGATGTCAGTTCCAGATATCCTATAAAACTAAATAGGTGCTGAGCACACATCGATGCTGCCATACAGACACCACTGACTGAAGCATGTAACTCATTGCCAAAACGTAGGAGCAGAAGCGTGCAAACTAATCATTGCAACAACTATGCATTTCAAATTTAGCCTGTTTTCCACCAACAAGCAGAAATAACATCCCGTCCCACTTCCATCCTGGAGGTACTAATTCTGCCAGCTAAACTTCCTAAGATTTCCCTTCAGCCATGAATCACAACATGCTGAAACCAATAGGAACCTTTCCTTCTCCAAACACTGTTTCACAAAGGGCAACTGCAAGTCTTCTCCCAACCACACCCAGAGCAAGGTTCCCTGGTTTATGAAATGCCCATAACAAGGGAAGATGTTTTCATTCCTTCCTTCCCTGGCAAAGTCCCAGGTGCAAGCAGCAACAAGCACAGGAAGGCTGATACATAATCTGCCGAGCCTGACTCCAGCATTCTTCACCCCTCACATGACAGATCAGATACTTGGTCAAAACATCTCCAACAACGCTGCAGTCCCTCCAAAATCAAGGTAGCCTGTTTTTGTAGGGAAAAGCTCCATCTATTTGTTACTACCTCATCTGTTTGCCCTGAATAGCCTCTAGATATTTACCGTATTAATCACCTCTCTTTTTTGCTTCATTTCTACTCAACTTTGTCGTCTCTAAATACAGAAAATTTGTCATTTACAGGCACCTTCTCAGAAGAAAGTCAACATGATTTTTCTACAGAAATTAAGCGTGTTTTGTGCAGTTTTCTTAGAAATTGTGCCCTGGCTGCATCTAAGGCAAGAAACATTAAGGACCGTCCAGTGATCCAAGCTGATTCTGAGATGATAACAAAGCCTTAGGTGAGTCCAGGTTTGTGCAGTTTGAGAGTTTCAGCACGGGCATTTTGCCTAACTCAGAACTGTCCTGTTTACCTGTGTCACCTTCTTAAGAAACCACATGCACAGTTATATACTCTCACTTGAATTTGAAAATACCATGCACCATGTTTTGTTTCCCACCCTTCCATTCTCATTTCCCGCAACTCTCTGAGGTCCAGGTCTGACCACTTTGTTTTGTTTTATTACACCGGACAGTAACCTGGCCAAGAGAAGACCTGGACTCTAGTCCCAACTTTCCATTGACCTTCTTGGTGTCCTTAGGAAATCACTTCACCTCTCTGCATCTCTGCTTCCAGTCTCACTCCTTACTTGCAAACACAGACAAGACCATACCTTTCACTCCATGTTTGCCTGATGCTTCCGAATGGGGTGTTGGTAGAGAAAGTAAAACAGCTGCTGTTACAGTCGCAATAAATTATTATAATACCCCTAATTCATGAGTAGCGCTGTTAATGTTAAGGGGAATATTGTGTAAGGCGATGTTCTATTTGTGTCAGTGTCCTAATGAGGAGGAACCATTTTCATCTCTCTCATCTGGTTCGCATGCATGAAATTTAAAGAGAAGAAAGAAACTAGACATACTGTTATTGCAGTGTAGAAAACTCAGCCAGGAATTTCATTAGGTTCTCTTCCAGAGAAAGGAAGTCGCTAGGAATATATAATATGTCATGAAGAAACACAAACAACCCAGCAAGGCCTCTTCCTCTCTTTTTTTCCCCAACGGTCAATAATGACTTCACAGGCCATTTCAGTGTCTGTTTGTGTTGGAGAAAGTGCATGTACCTGTGACTGAGATGAATAGCGGTGGTATTACTTTAACCCCAAATGAGATGCAGCATTGAAAGTGTCTGATGTGAGACAGATGCAGTAATGCTGATGCCACCACTGCAGCTGTGGGGGTAGAAGGGCTGCTCTTTTAATGGTTTAGCCAATTCATTAGCAATCAAGGCGCAGAGCCATGGGTGAACCTCTTGTAGAGTCACCCCCATGGTGAATTCTGATAAGCATATACTAGACCAGCCTGGTGGCTCTCAGCACTGCAAAGCCATGCCACCTGAATGTGCCAGGTTCTGGCACAACTTCAGGATTGTTGCCTGTTGACAGAGGGGTGCTGCTGAGACAAGTGTGGCTGGGAAGTGAGGGATAATGAAGGTGACCTGTTTTAAGGGATCCCTTCAGGAGCTGTACCAGTTTCATGGGAAGTTTGTTTCTCCCAGGGCAAAAGCTACTGCTGTGTTAGCTAATAGGAGGAGGAGTATTACATGATGATGGATGTGTGAAAACGACACACCAAAACAAAACAGCACACCCTGTTTCTCCCCCAGGGGAGACAATGGAAGAACAAACCACATGTGACAATGTCAGTCATGTTGCTTAATGCACGGCTCTGGGACTTTCAGATACTACGGTGATGTGGACGACAGAAGAACCTGTTTGCGGTTGCATAGCACAGTGGTAAAATGGTGAAAACTTGAAGGTCATGGTGCAGATTTTTAGAACATGACCCAGCAAAGCTCTATGTCATCTTTCCAGCATGATAGTTTTTACCTGCATGCTGGTCTAAGAGTATCTCAGAGGAGCCTTCTATGTGGTTTCTGTAGAGATTTGTGGAAAATGAAGGGATTTGTGAGGAATTATTCTTGAATTATTTCAACCTCAAAGTTAGAAAAAAAAGTACAATTATTGTCAAAACGGTCCATTTCTGTATTTTCTAAATGAAAACTTAAGTGGGCTATTTAGTGACAATTTTCTGTTTTGGGACCTTAATCATTTTAATATTAGAAGAATAAAGAATTTAAAAGATAAAATCAAAACAAAAGTTTTTGGAAATTGTTGAAGGAAAAGTTGTGATTGACACATCCAAATTTCTTTCACTGAAATTATTTGAGAACATATTATATATGTCTATTTTTATTCCTTATTTAATTTTATTTTGATCTCAAAGGTTTTCGTATGTTAGGAAAATTATTTCTGCCCCTACTTGGCTACAGACTCGCCATTCCTGCGTCTACGTGAGATATTGTAAAAGGCCAACATAAACATAAACATGACTATGTGGGTATCTGAGGTCTTTTCTACAGAAGAGAAGTCCTCCACCAGCATCTTTTGACCTGTTACAGCAGTGTACTGCATTTAAAATTAACCTGAATATCTAACAATTTGTTTGGATCAGTCTTTGGACAGTAGACCACAGAGAAAAAGGACTAAACCAAAATCATGTTCCAGGTCCTTTACAATCACAAGAAGAGTTATCTAAAAAGTACCTCTGCTTTCAATAAGGAAAATATGTTCACATGTATATACTGTATTTTTACAGAGATATTTAAAACTTGGGGAAGCGTTAGCATAAAACAGAAGACATACACAATCTCTGACAGAAAAACCTGAACATTTCTCAAGTGGAAAAATCACAAAAAAACCTGCAGCCAAGGTTCAGTTCATATGTAAAGTCAATGGCAAATTGTTTCACAACAATTTCACATTGTTCTTTCATCTTGTTCTTCTTCTACTCCTCAAACTCAGACCATGGATGAGAAATAAGGGACAAGAATGCAAACTGCCAAATGGTAAAAAAGGCAGTAAATAACAGAATACACACATCCAGGTGCCTATGTAGTTTAAACTCTCTTGAATAAGTCTTTTAAAGGGAAACAATAAGTTCAAGTTCTTTTGGAATAATATAATACATGACTTTCTGGGTACAAAAAAGAGAAGAAAGTGAAGAAAAAGCTGGAGGTTTGCTGTAAAACATTGACCACATTCCTTTCAATACAAATAATCCAAAGGAAAATAGGTAAAAAACCAAGTTCAGAGATATAACTTGCCTTGAAATTGTAAAGGCCACCTCTCAGACCAGACATTATCTATTTAAAATACATTGATGTTATCCACCACCCTTGATGGTATTTATAAGCCCTTTCTTCCTTTTTCCTCTGTCATTTTATTTTGGGCTCATGGATTTTCCCAGTCTTCAGTCCTCCACTAAGGGAAAATAAAAAAAAAAAACTTAGAAAGCTGAAAATGCCTATTCAACCACCTTCAGCCTTATATGAACCTTTCAGCAATTTACTGGAAGAATAAAGAGCCAGGCAATCTTTAAAGCGTCTTAATTGTTCTCTGAGTGTAATAGAACCCTCAGGAGACGTGACCCTAAGTTGGCTGTAAATCACACTTGATTCCATGGGCTGTGCTGTTCCTCCCTGTCTATGGAACATATATGACGCTAAAGTCGACTATTAAATCACACACATGCTTATTTTTCAAACGGACCTCATAAGTTCCTGGCTTTACTTTTTTTTTTCTTTTCCCAAAGAAAGGTAGGAAGTGGATATGAAAATGGCAGGGGAACAAATGGTTGCCTGAGAAGAAAAAGG
Organism: Fregata magnificens; assembly: GCA_013389945.1. NCBI lineage: Eukaryota > Metazoa > Chordata > Aves > Suliformes > Fregatidae > Fregata > Fregata magnificens. The sequence goes on along the minus strand of WAAD01013237.1, from coordinate 30,952 downwards.
GTGTGAGAAAACAGTAATTAATCTGCCATGACTTTTACCATTTTTTCTGAGAAGGCCTAGTCAATCAATCTTCTTCCAATCTGTCTACCATTGCCCTTTTACCACCAGTATATCATCTATTCGCCCACAAACTCATTTACCAGTTGTCTCCATTCTTTTCCTGAATTAAAACTCTGCCAACCTGAAATGGTTCAAAATCTCCCTCCAAGTTATGCCAAACAACTTCTCAGAAACCTTCGGCACACACCTATCCTCTAGGCTGAGAACCATTTCTCTCCTTATTTAACCTTGCCAGAGCTCAGCACCACACCCTTGGCTCTGATCCTGCACAGTAACCACTCAGCCTCCAACACAAAGGCACACAGGCACACTGTCCTCTAACACAAATAACCAACTCTTGGACTCAGATTTTTTTTTCCTTTTATGAGGCAGCCCCCACTGAATTTACATGAATTCATATGCTTTCAGCCCATAAAGATCCTGTTGTTTGTTGTTGTCATTGAAAAATCAGGAGCACACAGAATAGGAAGAAAGAACTGAGGATCTTAACCTTTGCCTCTACAGGGAAGAAAGACTACCCTACAAAGCTTGTCTCTCCTCCATCTTATGTTTGTAGCTACAAGGTAAGAGGTTTTCTTGCCAGAAGATCAGATCCTTCAAGGGTTGAATCAGCTCCAGACCTGAAAGTATATGCCAGTGGTACTACCCCCACAAATATACTAGCAAAGTAACAGCTGAGTCTTAGTTTACTAAATCTACAGTAATCAGCTGCCCCTCTTCTACTCTGCACACAATTCAGATACTCTGTCAGTAGCCATGTCAGTAGCTTAAATGGGATAACGAACCACCAACCAACAGGACCTAGAGCAAGTAACCAGTCCCAGTCAAAAAAATTGTGTTTATAAAGCTGTATGCAAAGGGACTCATGGACAAGCCTGGGGCTAATTTCATGCTTCATGTGCATTGTTGCATGTAGAAGCATCTTCTGGGAAATTGAGGTGGGGTAATATGGTGAAAATCCCAGACACAAATTACAGTACAGGAAATTACATTTAAACATAAGAAGCAGATTTTCTACTGTAAGGGTGGTCAAACACTGGAACAAGTTACCCAGAGAGGTGGCGTAGTCTCCATCCTTGGAGATATTCAAACTCCAACTGGACACGGTCCTAGGCAACCTGTTCTAGTTGACCCTGCACTGAGCAGGGGGTTTGGACTAGCTGGCCTCTTGAGGTCCTTGTCAACCTCAGCAACTTTGTTATTTTTGATTCTGTGAGTGACTTTTGTGCTTTAGTACTTTCTCAAGGGCAAATATATCTGCCATGAGGACAGACCATGGCACTATGTATAGTCTCCATGTCTCCCACTGTTACTGTGGTGGTCAAAAGCGACTAGCGTAAGACGAAGACAGCAGAGTTGTTTCTGTAAAGACCCTTGATGTTGAATGCTGAAAGGACAGATGGAGGCTGAAGGAGGCAGGAAAACCTAAACGTGCACAAGAACTGCAGAGCTGCAAGAGTACTGTTGGTTCCAGAGACTGACCAGCTCCTGTCCAGTTTTGAGGTCTACACTGCGGTATGACCTGGAAGTAAACTGTGATTCCCCCTGTTTGGTGCACAGCTGAAGCACGGAGGCACAGCAGCATGCTGAGCAGGGTAACTATGTCCTGAGGCCTGACCACCTCCTCAGGTGCTTTGCTCTCTCACCAACTCCAAAGGGAATCTAAGGTAAATGGCTGCAATCCCTAAGATATTTGCCTTACTGAAGTGCCTAAAGGCACTTGTATAATGTGGACTGATAGGTGGCACAAATCCTCCTGAAGCTGCCTTAGGGTGCTAAACCGCCACACCACACCAATTCAGGGCTCGCTTTAATGCTGCAATTCTGGCATCCCTTTTGAGGAAAACAGTATTCCCATTACAGACTCACAAACCAGGTGGGTTATATAGCATTAAAAAGCTTTTCTGCAAGGAAAGCAGAAGGGTGGGAGATGCAAAATAAGTACCGGAGAGGCATAAAGCACCCACCTGGGTTTCCTTAGCGAAGATTAAATGCCAGAGATTCAGCCAACGCTATGAACAACGACACAGCAGTACGCCTGCAGTTCCCTTGAAAGAGCAGTACAGTCTGTTACTACTTTAATATTAGAATTAATTGAAGAAAATTGAGAAACTAACTCAGATTTGACCTCTGGGTATTCTGCTCAATAAGTCCGGTTTAGCCCAAAGGCACATAAACTAAGGAAAATTATTAACCCAGTAGGTGCTGGCTTAACATATGCCAGCTACAAAACAAACATCCTACAGTTTCAAGGCAGTTTATTTTGGTCCTAAGGAGCAATGTATCTTGCTTCCCAGGAAGACAATGCAGTTCTGTGACACACAGTTATTACAGTACAGATGGAGTGCTGGTTGATTGCATAATGGTCTGGTGTTGGAGAATTCAAACGTGAGCTGTCTTCATAGATTGGAAGCGCCTTTCTTGCACCATTTCCAGGTTTGTTGTCACTCATAATATTTGAAGGAATGCTTCATGAACCAATAATGCAGCTGTCCTGAAAATGTTCCACAGGAGCTGTCAACCATCCTATTAGCACACTTACTGACACTGGCCACAGCTGAGTCTCTTTAAACACACCAGTCTCAAAGTAAAAAATAGTTTTATTGAAGGATGCACTTGGCATTTTTCAATATTAAAATACTAAATAAATAATGGCATGTTTTCCTTTAAGATTTTAAAATGCAACTGTATCTATCTGGACTCACTTTGCAGACATGCATTAATTCATTTAGATACAGCACCTGAAAATCTGGCTCTCAACTTGTCGGTAATGTGCATCTCCTAATGAATAGGGAATTATCACATTCCATATTTTCAGTTGCTAATGACCATTAAAGGCACTATACATACATATTCCATATAAAATTTAAAATCAGGCGGATTTTTTTTCCCCTAAATTTGGGCTTATTTCTACCTTATCAGTCATTCTCCAGAATATGGAGTACTGCAGTCTCCAAGACACACTATTCTGCTTCTAATCAGACTAAACATATATAAATTTAATCACTTTAAGAATTGTAGCTTCCTAAGGACCTTTTGAAATTATCATGGTTCCCTACTGTAATCTATGTCCCTTTCTCAGTGCTGTGATATCTCAAGTATTGCTTAAAAATATCATTTAACTGTCTTTATTAGTAAGTCACTGGGAACAGAACAAACTTCCATTTTGCAGACGATGCAATTTGTGACCAGTCTTAGAGAGGATGGGAACTCATAGACCACTCATCAAGTGATCTCCGTTTCCTGGACTCATCAGTCTTACCCTTGCTATTCCTCGTCCATTATGCCAAAGGTGCAATTCAGTCATGGAAGGTCATGCTCAATGCAGGAAAAGCTGTATTTAATCAAGCTTGTGTTCTGCCAGCTGAAAGCTTTGAAGAATCAGACTGAAGTTGGGTAGGAAATTATTTGTCATTCCTGAATATTCTTATGGCATTAAGAATTGTTATCTAAACAAAAAATTAATAATGCAATGCCATGGCAAAGAGATCATTTTCTGGGGTGTCTGCTCTGTGTAAGGCACAGAAGGTAATTCTTTGATTATACTTGGGATTGGTGGTGCTTCTCACGCTTTGGGAGTACACAGAAGTATGTAGACTTCAGGAGTTCGCAGGCAGACTGAAGAGATTTTTACCCATGAAGACAGTTTGAAGGACACAAGTTTGTTTAGGTAAAAGAGGGCAGAGGGGGAACATAATACATTTGTTCTATTCCTTAATTCAGTTTATTTTCAGTTCCTAGTTTAAAGCAATCACAAGGTATTGTGATTTA